>JAZAVI010001338.1:0-57835 GCA_036326025.1 Chrosomus eos
TTTATGTCTCGATAAATTTCCCCGTTTTCTGAATGTTTTCCCACAGGGTTCGCAGGAGAAACTCTTGACCGTCGGCTGCTCTTTTGATGTTGAGGCCGTTTCTTTGTCAGAAGATGAACTGCCTTTCTCATCTGAAAAGAACAAAATAATATATATCTATTGGCTTGCATGTCCCCAACACATATCAATTCTAATAATATATTCATGTAATTTGGGTCAACATGTAACATAATGAACATACAAGCCATAAACCATGTGGACCTAGCCTGGGAAAACCCAGACAAACGCCCGGCAAATTTAGATTTGCTCTGCAAGTTAGTCTGGCGAAGAGCCCATTCAAGCTCATTTCCAATATTTCCAAATTGAGGCACCAATCACAAACGTTGAGGCGGGCTTTACAAGATGATGATTGATCTGATTGGTTTTTAGGTCTATCCAATTGTGCCCGGAGGCATTTAAGCGATTTCTATTGGTGACGCCCCTTTGGGAATAAGCTGTCAATGAACCTTTCCTAGACCCTAACTCAGTTATGACTGAGAAGGGGACTGGTTTTAACCAGGCTAATGTGGACCAGGATCCTAAGACATTTTGCAATGAATTATGATGGAGTGCATCTTAAAACTTTCATTTGTAAACCATGTAAAAACATTTATTGATAAGGTAGTTAAAGGGATAGTTCACCCAAAAATTTAAAATATCCCATAATTTACTTGCCCTTAAGCCATCCTAGACTTTCTTCTTTCAGCAAAACACAAGCGGGGGTACTTTGAAAATTGGTCCTGGCTCTTCCTAGCTTTATGGAAACTTGGATTTTGAAGCCCAAAAAAGTGCATCCATTCATCATAAAAGTGCTCCATATGACTCCAGAGGGTTAATAAAAGCCTTCTGAAGCAAAGCGTTTGTGTAAGAAAAATATCGATATTTAAAACTTTATAACTAGCTTCTGGCAGACAGCCAACGGAGTAAAGGCCATTGCACATTGAGTCAGAAATTTTCGTATGCGTTTTTTTCGTATTCGTCAGCCTAATGGTGCGTTCACACCGGACGCGAATAGCGCGTCAGGCACGAGTGATTTCAATGTTAAGTCAATGCAAAGACGCGTTACGCGCGTAAAAAATTCCTGCGTCGCGAATGAGGCGTAGAGCGCGGCGCGGTAGACGCGAAAACGCCTCGTTCGCGCGAATGGCGCGAATTAAGAATCTGGCGCGTTAAGCGTGTTACGCACGAATGATGTAGTTAGTGCTATTTGTGCATTCACGCGTTTGACGCGAATTCGCGTCTGCCGCCCGAGTTGAAAAATTTTCACTTCTGCGTCAATTCGCGCCGCGTTAACCAATCAGGAGCCTGCTTGCTGCTGTCACATGGTGAAGTGAAAGTTTATGTTATTTGAATAAATTATTTTGTAATATTACTAAACTGTCTGGTATGGTTCTAATGCACAACGAAGCAAATCTTTCACATAAAAACTCGATTTTAATATATGACAGATAGTACTAATTTTGTATTGAATGCTATTTATTCCATATCTATTTAGATTATATGAAACATTATTATTTTAATGTAAAAACAACAAATATAAGAAATAAAAAAAAACCACAGGACAGGTTTCACTTTTGGAGGCTGGCTCCATTTATTACCAAAACAAAAATAAATGACAGATTAGGTGGGTGCGGGCGAGGTGAACCTCGCGCCGGGCTGTAGAGCGCGGGCTCGTCAGGCAGAGACCACTCGAGGCCGAGGCTTTATATGGCCTACGCTGTCCTCGTCAGCGTCCTTACCGTTAGGTCCACCAAACCTAGCTCCTGGAGCAAATGGTGAAACTCCTGAAACCCTCCGGAGGGTCTGGTGGATCCGAGTACAGCGACGATGTCCCCTACGCAGCTGTTTCTGCTCTCCAGAGCAAATACGAGCGGTGACTCTCTCGATTAATGCTACTGCTAATGCTCGATAAACATCTAAAAAAAGATGGCCGCCTCCGGATTTCGAATCCGAATTTTTACTGTGCGTTCACACCGGACGCGAATAGCGCGTCAAATTCGTGTCTAGTTTGACGCTTGACCACTTTGTGTTAATTCGCGTGTCAAGAGTGAAACTGACGCGCGTAAAAACAAAAGTTTGAAGCGAAATTTACGCGCGTCAGTTTCACTCTTGACACGCGAATTAACACAAAGTGGTCAAGCGTCAAACTAGACGCGGTAGACGCGAATTTGACGCGCTATTCGCGTCCGGTGTGAACGCACAGTAAAAATTCGGCACGCGTAGAAACCTTGCACACTGAGTCCGATGCGTATTTATCAAACCTTTGCGGAAAAAAAACGCAAAAAATACAAAATGGATTCGTCAAGCAGTGAGGATGATTTTGTTGCCATCTCTCTTCTTTTGGGAAATATTGGGTCCATCCAATCCTGAGACTGCGCCGAGAGAAAGGAGAGTTTCAGCTCCTTATCAAGGAGTTGCAAAATTATCCAGAGCGATTCAAAATATAACAGTTTGATGCTTTGCAAGCGATACTGGAGCCATATATTAAAAAGACCACCACCAATTGACCCTTCGCAAAGACCCGCCCCCCTTAGTTACTGTCGCTATGTCCGACAAGCTACGCCGCTCTCATGTTCTCACACAGTGAAAAATACATCGCGGAGCAGAGAGGAGACTGACAACACGCTGACAGACAGGACAGACCAGGATACTTTTCGTTTACTTTTGATATTAAGCATATGAAACAAAGTCTCACCTTTCAAATTTGGACATTTTTTAAAAGAAATTTAAACAAAAGATACCGTTTTGTGGCTCTTTAATGTGCCGTGACAGATCGCTGTAGAGCATCAGTTAAAGCTGCTCGTGATCCGATCATCTCTTCCTTCTAGTTAATTTATAGCATCAAATAAACATGTATTAACATAAGAAGTAATGTTGTTTTATCCGCGGAAAGGCGTCAGTACACTCAAGTAATAAACACAACACACTCAAGTTCAAATCCTCCCATGTTAATCTACTAACTCTCCTGACTGCTTTGTCGGACAAAATGGCGGATGGCGAAGTATGATTGGTCAGATTACCTGTCAATCAAGCTCCACGCGAAGGGTCAATTTCCGTGAACCAATCGATCCTGAACAGAGACTGGCAGTATGTCTGAGGTATGGACACACACACACATACATTTTGTTTTTCATACAGTACTTTGTGCTGCGAGACGAAGTGTATCAACTTGTCAGACGCCATTCTGGATTTTGTCGTTCGCTTATACGGTGGCTCTGAATTTTCAAATAACCTCTCAAAATGCTGGCTGTGGATGCGAAAAACACAGAAAATCGAACCCGATCCGAATTTTTTTATTACGGACGAAAGTTTCGTAGACAGTGTGCAAGCATGATTGACATAACATGAGATCGAATTTTTTATTTTTTACATGCGAAAATTTTGGATGCTAATTTCGGACTCAGTGTGCAATGGCCTTAACGGATAATTCGGGTATTTAGCACTTTGAGTCTATTTTCTAGTTTGTTTTGGATGAACGAGAGTGGTGGACATAGAATCGCCTCTGAGCGCTTCAGAGTGGCTGTCTATGGGCATACTCAAACATGTCCTTAAAACAACCCTTAACCTTCGTTTTCAAAACTGTGACACTCACTGTGTGGTTAGTGGTGTTCGTTGATGATTAAAAACAAATATATCGACGCAATGTCTGATTTCAATCCGTGTTACTTGCTATAGTGGAACAATTTTTTCAGATACCTCACAACCGCGTATAAACTTCCACTGGATATTTGAGTCTGAAGCGTTAGCACACTCCCGACCACTTGATGGCGACAACCACTTTGCCGCAGTTGCTCTGCTCATGCTAGCCTTCTGAGAGACGGAGAACCGAGTGAAAAGACTACAACCAAATGTAAACAGACCCCTTTCCGTTTCCGGTAGCGCAGTAATATCAACGAGCAACGAGTCCTCCAACAGATATCCATGGAATTTAATAAAATGGCAAATAAAACACGACAGAAACTGTATTTCGCTACGCTACTTGTTTTGGAACATCAACGAACACCACTAAACACTCGGTGAGTGTCACAGTTTTGAAAACGAATGTTAAAGAGCCCCTATCATGGATTTTTGAAAATGACTGTTCATGTAGTGTGGAATATAGCTCTAAGGGAATGAAAACATCCTGCAAAGATTTATATCTGAAAGTGCACCGTATATAAAGTTATTGTCTTTCAAAAGTGAGAGTCGATTCTGAGTCTATGAAATGAATTGTTTTTGAAACGAGTCATTAGCTGTTTCGTAGTGACGTAAATACGATATTGGCCGCGCCATATTATAAGACAACAAAAGTGATTTTTTGTCATTGTATGCATGTAAAAATGTTGTTGGGGACTCCCAGAACAATATTAGGAACATTTTAAATGCCATAATAGGTGCCCCTAGTTGTTTTAAGCACATGTTTGTGCATGCCCATAGACAGCCACTCTGAAGCGCTCAGAGGCGATTCTAAAGGAGTCAAAAAGTCGAGACAGGACCCATCATCAACATTTCTGTGTCCACCGCTCTAGTTCATCCAAAACACACTAGAAAATAGACTCAAAGTGCTAAATACCAGAATTATCCTTTAACACGTGACGATGTATGACGTAGATGTAGGAGTAGCATAAGCTTTGAGCGTCTCGCGGTTCAAACAAACAGGGCTGAGAAACAAACTCAAGCTCTTTAAATCTTTTAAAAATTCTCATTTTAGACTTCTAATTCGTGACTAAACTAATTCTAAACTCTATCTAACGCTTCCGCGTTTGTCAGTAACTCATGCGTCAGGTCAGAGGTTAGACTTTCGCGTAAATCGATTGTGTACAATCAGTCTGTCAGAAGCTAGTTCTTTTAGATTATAAAATATGGTTTAAATATGGATTTTTTTCTAACAAAAACACATGGCTTTGCTTCAGAAGGCCTTTATTAACAGTGTGGATTACTTTTATGATGGATGAATGCAAATCATGCGATAACTTTCATTTTTGGGTGAACTGTCCCTTCAAGATAAAATGTTAAAAGAAGAAACATACCCATATCCGAGGGAATAAAGTCGGCATCATCACAGTGATCATCATTATCATTGTCGTCATCATCATCATCGCTCTGTACTTTCTCTGCAGTGGTTTCTTCTCTCGTCTCATTTGAATTTCTGCAGTCCTCCTGTTTGACGGAGCACATCATCAGCGGCGTCTGCTGTTCTTCAGGGTTACAGTCAGAGGTTTGATCAGCGGATCCATGATTTTGAGTCTCAGTATAACACAGTAAACTGAGGCTGATCTCGGAGTCCTGTGTGTCTCTGGATCTCTGATCTCTGACGCTCCAGACTGAATCCTGAGAGTGCAAAACACAAAATGTTTGCTGAATCAGTCATTGTGTTATTATAAATCAACTTAAAGGGGTGATGAACTGAGAAATCAAATTTTCCTTGAGCTTTTGACATCTGAGAGGTCATCATATTATAAGAATATCCTGTAAGTTTCAGAACTGAAAACGTCCTTGTTAGTCCAATAAATGCTTTTATTGACCCCAGCCTCAGCAAACGACTCGTTTTTCAAAGTGGGGAACTCTGACGTCAAAGAGGATAAAACACCACCCCCACAGAAGATGATCAACGCCTACTTCACCACGGCCGGTTTAGCCCCGCCCACCGATTCGCGCATTACACGCATACATAGCTAAATAACATAGATGCCTACCTCGTAATGACAAACCGGTTTGAGCTACCGAGCAATACAAAATATTGTGCAGTGCCTGGTTGTGGAAGAAGACAGTCACTGCATAAGCTTCCTCTGGACTCCAATAGGAGTGCATGGATAAACTTTATTTTTCATGACGTTCCACTCCAGCTGATGAGGTAACACATTGTCTGTCTGTTCGCTTCATTTCACTGAGGATTGTTTTGTAAACAAGACTGGATTTGCAGACCGATTAAGAGTAAAGAACGGTGCTGTGCCGTCTATATTGGATCTGACAGGAATTATGCAACACACGGACTCTGGGTCGAACATGTATGGGCGAATCATTCCGGTTGCCATTTTACAACATTGGACGTTTTCAAAACAATTTCCCCAAGTGCATCGACGGGTGAGTTGAAACTCATTATAATATGCAAAGCTGTTATCCACTCACAGCAGTGGGCGTTTACTTCCAAGTCTTCAGTGCGAGACGCCCATAAAAACCGAGCGTTTTTCAGCTAGGCTCGAAACTAGGGTACAAAATAGCCTATTACTTATTCATTTTGATGTTTTTGAATGCAAAAACCAAGCGAACGTCATAAGTTTACCTCAGACAACAATATAATAAGATTTAAAAAGCCAGTTCATGACCCCTTTAAAGACAGTTTCATTGGACATACAGACAGTGATTGAAGTGAGCTATGAAAAATGAGCTGCTCAAACCTCTCTGTTGGGTTTGTCTCCTCTTTCTCTCAGCTTTGCCTCCAGTGATGCCACCTCTTTCTTCAGCTGACAGATTTCAGTGATGAAATCCTCAATATCCAGCATGGACAGATCCGTTCCTACTGATTTACAGCAGATCACATCCATCTGTGCTGTCATGGTCAACATCTGAAGACAAACACAACATTATTATTACAAGACACATTTATAATGAAGTGACACTGATCAAACTCAAAAAGATTTTTTATGATTATAAACGAGAGCAGAACTGATCTATTAGTAAATATGACTTTTGATTTCAGAGAATATGCAGAAATGATTTCATTTTTGAGCCAGCGTTGAGCAGGACTATTTACAAAAGTTGTATAATGCACGATCGCCTTCATTAACGCATTATTCTGTCGCTAGAATTAATCAACACACTCAGCGTTCGGCAAAAATAACGAGATTCGACGAGAGAGAAAAATCTTGATTTCCGATCATCAAAACACTAAACAAAATCAACCATTCTATAAAAAGATTAATCATAAATCCCGGTATAAATGTTGTAAAACATATTTAACACCCACCGGCTCAGTGAACAGTAAGATCTTCTTTCTTTCTTTCGGGGTTGTTTTACTTGCGGAAGTAAGAGCTTCATAGCGCCTCCTACCGCGCTGGAGTCAGAGCGACTACACCCATTACCCATACATTCACGTATTGTTACTATATTAGTTTGAGAACGATACCGAATGTTCCAATGAATGTAAACGCTACTTGTTTAGGGGAGATTTAGCATATTGGTCTCATGTAAACACAAAATTCAGCCACAGCTTGGTACATGGCAGTACGTCAGGCCAAGAAATGACCGTTATTACCTCAGGTCATGTTTACAGAGATGATTCAGACATACGATAGAAGTCAAGTAATCGGGGGTATTTTTGATTGAGAAAAAGACGGAGAGAGTTTGCTGTAAGAAAGCATCTAGCGTGTGTTTCGGTATGAGTCGCTGTGACGCGTTCGCCGCTAAAACCACTGAAGAAACTGGACGAAGGCTACCGCGCTCAGACTGTACCACAGACATCCCAAATCTCCCGGAAGTTCCGGGAGTCTCCCGCATATTGATAGCGTCTCCCTGATGCCCGCAAATTAGTTCAAATCTCCCGGAATCCATAACGCGTGCGAGACAGAACATACTGCGCGCATAACAAACATAGAGCGCGCGCGCACACGCACGACAGAAAGGGAAACACACCTTGCGAGTGTCTCTCGCGCTCTCCTGTGCGCTCGCTATGTATGCGCGCAGTATAGTCTACCAATCCCCCCCCCCCCCCCCGTCAACAATCCAGTCAACAACACCCCCCCCCCCCCCCCCCCCCCCCCCCCCCCCCCGTCAACAATCGGGTCACCAAGATACCTCCCTGAAATTACTTCTTGCAGGTTGGGATGTCTGGTACCATATGTTTTTAACTGATTGTTGATTACAGTATTTAAAGTTTTAATTGGCTTAAATGAAGCGTTTCTTCGCTGTTTATTCCTAAAAACCAAATTAACCATGATTTAACAGCAGTAACCATAATTTATTATTAAAAAATACCACGTAACACCAATTGTTTACTACAGCAAACGTGTTTCAACCATGATGTTTCTAGTAAAACCAGTTACTGTAGTAACACGTTATGATGCTGGACACTGATGCTGGAAACGAGGACAAGTATATCATAACTTCGAAATCTGAGCTTATTAAATGCAGCAGCTAACTTTAATTTAATTAGATGTGCTATATAAAATTATAATATTGGACAAGTATCTCAATAATAAAAAAATAAGTCTAAACATTTATATCTGGTTATAGATTCTGAATATTTTCAGAAATTAAAGTAACTTTACTAACAGATAATTTTGTAGTTCTGTTCATTATGTGAAATAATTTTGAGACTGATCACTTCATTATAAATGCGTCTTGTATTAATAATGATGTGTTTGTCTTCAGATGTTGACCATGAGAGCGCAGATGGATGTGATGTTAAGTTTTCATTTCCGTCCATCATGTCCATGCACAATATGTTGCGATCATCCATCCACTAAAGAACAATCCAGATACAATTTCTCAGTGTTATTTATTTCTTAGTTTTCATCTCAATGCGCTGGCATAAACATCAGTGCACGAGGGAGTAGCAGCACGACATTTTTTTTCTCTCACATAGGAGGGGAAGAACACAAGTTGAGTCAAAATAAAAGTCCCTGTTTGTTCACACATGCGCACAATGAACTCTTGCACATTTTTAGTATACAACAGTCAATAGCATAAAGTAAAAACAAAATAACAGTAAGAAACATAAAATAATATAGTTAATGAGAACATAACTCAACACCCCCACTTGTTCTCATCTTCTTTAGTCGTGTACAATGTCATCACAAATATTTAGTTCCCAAACAGAAAACCTTTGAACTTTAGAATTTTCATTTTTGATACAGATTTTGTCAAAATATCAGCCACCATGTCTTCTGTTGCACAGTACACAATATTTATTCTTCCCTCATTGACAGCATCACGGATAAAGTGATATTTCACATCAATGTGTTTAGATCTAGATCTATTCACTGGATTTCTACTCAGTGCAATAGCACCCTGGTTATCACCGTACATCGTGGTGCAAGTGTAAACACTACTGTCCATGCCATTTAGCAGTTGAGTTAGATACATGCTTTCCTGAGTAGTGTTTGCTAGACCAATGTATTCAGCTTCGCAGGTCGACAGTGCCACTGTTGGCTGTTTCTTAGACTTCCATGAAATAGCTGGTCCTTGTTCGGTCATGCTGAAACAGTATCCTGATGTACTACGCCTATCTTCAACAGAAGATGCCCAGTCAGAATCACTGAAAGCTATTAGACTTAAAGTCTTTTCTGTTTTCTTGAAACACAGTTCGTAGTCAACAGTACCTTTTAGGTATCTCAGGACATGTTTAGCAGCTACTAAGTCGTGTGTTTTAGGCTTTGCAAGAGTTTGCGATAGTTTACTGACTATCCAGCTAATGTCTGGTCTGGTACAGGTCATTGCATAGATCAAGCTTCCAACAATTTCACGGTATTCTTTGGGGTTCTTAATCTCGTTGCTGTTTTCTTTCTCATTCCTATTACACTCCACTTTTAACTCACTCGGGGTAGCTTTTGGTTTACAGTTTGACATTCCAAACCTTTCAAGCATTTTGAGAATGTACTTTTTCTGATTCATTTTAATTTCTCCCTCTTTTTGCTCAAACTGAATCCCCAAAAAAAAGGATATTTTCCCTAGATCCTTCATGTTAAATTTGGACTTCATTATTTCTTTAAAACTGTTGAGCTGATCCTCACTGTTTGCTGCAATTATCAAATCATCTACCCAGATGATCACTATGATTGTCTCATTTTCAACCTGCTTCCTATACACACAGTGATCAGACTGATTTCTCTCAAAGTTGTTTTGTTCCAAATGATCATTTAAAAGTTCGTACCAGTTTCTCCCAGACTGTTTTAGGCCATACAGAGATTTCTTCAACTTGCATACTAACTTGTCTCCTATGTCAGATGTCTCTTCAAAACCCTCTGGTTGTTCTAAGTATATGTCTTCCTCTATTGGAGCATGTAAATATGCTGTTTTGACGTCCATCTGATGAACTAAGAAATTGTTCTGAGCAGCTATCTGCATTAATGCCCGTACTGAGGTGAGATTTGCTGTAGGAGCAAATGTCTCATGGTAGTCTATGCCTTCAGTTTGATTGTATCCCTTTGCAACATACCTAGCCTTGAAGATTTTTCCTGTTTCTGAATTTTCTTTAAGGGCATATACCCATCTTCCCCCTACTGTCTTTCTGCCTTCTGGTAGAGTTGTCAATTCAAATGTGTCATTTACTTTAAGTGAGTCCATTTCTTCCTTCATAGCATGTTCCCATCCGGGAGCCTCAGGCGACATAAGGGCCTCTCTATAGGTTTGGGGGACTCCACACACTGCCCTGTAACAATAATCAACACTCACATTGGTTACATCATCTTCGGAGTTTGTCAGGTAATCTTCTAGATATTTTGGGGGTCTCTTTTCTCTTTTCGAGTGGTAATGCTTTTGACTAGCCGAGACTGTTGGACCTGAACTGTTTTTGTTGTCTTCTGTGTCTACTTTTTCCATAGTTCCACCATGTTCTGAAACCTCTGTATTGTCTGTATCACTACTCTCCACATCTCCATCTAGGATCTGATTCTCTGTGCTTTCCTCATTTTGTGAGACATCACTACTTTTCTCACTATCCTGTGTCCTGTCTCTGTAGCCTTGAATTTCTAAGTAATCTTCATCGGTTTGTGTCTGTTGTTCAGCACTGCTCTTCCTAATGAATTTCACCAATCTATGTTTTGACACATTTCCTGTCTGTGGATTGTATATCAGATAAGCTGGGCTATTTTTACTATACCCCACAAATATTCCCTTCTCACATCTAGGGTCCAATTTCTTATGATTGTGTGTGTACGCATAGCATTCTGATCCAAAAACCCACATTTTAGAAAGGTCTGGCTTTCTTCCTGTCAACATGAAGTATGGAGTATTCTTAGTTCTGTCATTATAGCATCTATTACGGATGTGAGTTGCAGTTTGAACAGCATAAGGCCACAGATCCTTTGGTAATCCCTTCTCTATTAGCAGACACCTTCCCATTTCAAAAATGGTTCGCCATTGTCTCTCAGCTGTACCATTTTGATGAGGAGAGTACGGAGATGATGTATCATGTCTTATACCTTTTTCTCGTAAAAGTGACTGAAATGCATTGCCTGTGTATTCTGTGCCATTGTCTGATCTTATGCATTTGACTCTACCGTATGGTGCACTGTCTGCAAGGAACTTCTCTGTCGCTAGAGTAGTGTCACTCTTGTTCTTAAGGAAGTAAACAGATACTGCCCCTGAAAAATCATCTGTGAATGAAATGGCATACTTATATCCATCTTGAGAAGTTGGTTCAATGGGACCTGCTAAGTCAGTGTGTACCAATTCTAGGGCCTCACCAGCTTTTGTGTCGGTTTTCCTATTTCTGCTGTTTATGAACTTTCCCTCAGTACAAACATTACAGTCTAGTTTGGTATTACCTGTGATTTTCATACCCTCCACCACTTCAGGTAATTTCAACACATCACTAACATTACAATGTCCCATGATCTCATGCCACGTTTTAACGTCACAAGTTAGACTCACTTTGTCCCTGGACATTATATCAGTAACTGACGCATCAACACATTGTTTGTTGTTATTTACCGTTTTCAGGTAGTACAGTCTCTCGTGCTCTTCTATGCGGAACACAGTTCCATCCTTGCTTATCAGTTCATTCTGTCCTTCCTGGAAGATCACCCTGGCCCCATCTGTTGTAGCAGCTTGAACGGAGATGATGTTCTGTGGGTATGATGGTATGAACAAGGCCTTCTTTAGGGTGATTCTGACGCATTTCCCTTCCAGGTCCAGCAGTAACACCTCTGCGTCGCCCCGCTTTAATGCGACGTTGTTCATCCTGGCTCCGTCCGCCAGTTCCATGTAGTGTGACTTTGGGTCGAAACTCTCGTCAAATTTTGTGAAATCGCTCTTCTCTGTTAAAATGTGGGATGTTGCTCCACAGTCTACCATCAGTCCATTTTTCGTAATGTTGTCTGGAAGAAATGTTTGACTGACTTTGAACACAAATGTTTGTTCTTTCTCATGCTTCTCTTGTTTTTCTGCAGCCTGTTTTGCTTCATCTTTGTGCCCGTCCTTTCTCCGGCGGCATGTCTCATCACTGTGTGTTGAACTTCTATGGTAGCTGCACCACTTAGGTACGCCTTTTTGGCGGCAATCGCGCGCAATATGACCGCGGTTTCCACATCCGTAGCAGGTCACGGATGCTATGTGCACTTTCATCACATTATCAGATTTGGGTTTATCATCAAATTTTTCTGTCTCTTCATAGCTTCTTAGTTTGCTTTTGAACTGGGTGAAAGTCAATTCTTCACTACTCTGTGTAGTATGGATAGCAAAAGGTTTGTAGGAATCCGGCAGACCCTTTAGGATCATAGCTATTATAAGTCCGTCACTTATTACTTCTTTTGCGTTTCTTAGGGAAGTTACCGCTTTCTCGGCTCGGATAATGTAGTCTGTTATCGTCTCGTCAGATTCCTTCTTTAACGAAGTTAGTTCAGTGTATAGGGCGATAATTCTGGGCTTACCCTGACTGGCGTAGTGATCTCGAAGTATTTGTAGAGCTTTTCTGCCGTCATCAGTCGCCTCTCGCATCACCAGTGACAAGCTTTTGTCGTCAAGAAACTGGATTAGTTCAGCGTAGCACTCCTCATTCTTTTCCTCGTCTATATCCCCAGTAGACAGTATTGTTTCTTTTAAACCCATTATTCTCAGATGACCAAGGAGTTTTACTTCCCATAGTTCGTAGTTATTCTCGTCTCCGTCGAAGACTAGCCTCTGCCATCTTCCTCCTGTAACGTTAGCATTTGCGCGTCTGGGCCCATAACCTGTTAAGTTTTCATTTCCGTCCATCATGTCCATGCACAATATGTTGCGATCATCCATCCACTAAAGAACAATCCAGATACAATTTCTCAGTGTTATTTATTTCTTAGTTTTCATCTCAATGCGCTGGCATAAACATCAGTGCACGAGGGAGTAGCAGCACGACATTTTTTTTCTCTCACATAGGAGGGGAAGAACACAAGTTGAGTCAAAATAAAAGTCCCTGTTTGTTCACACATGCGCACAATGAACTCTTGCACATTTTTAGTATACAACAGTCAATAGCATAAAGTAAAAACAAAATAACAGTAAGAAACATAAAATAATATAGTTAATGAGAACATAACTCAACAGATCTGCTGTAAATCAGTAGGAACGGATCTGTCCATGCTGGATATTGAGGATTTCATCACTGAAATCTGTCAGCTGAAGAAAGAGGTGACGTCACTAGAGGAAAAGCTGAGAGAAAGAGGAGACAAACCCAACAGAGAGGTTTGAGCAGCTCATCATTTCATCCTTCAGCTCAATCAAACCAAAGTTGTGTTAGCTTCTCACTTATTATGCACATCTCAAGTTAAGCCAGCAGCAAAATATGCAAACAATCATATGACCACTAGAGATAACTGCTGAGTAATGAGGCTAATATCAACAGGTTGTTGTTTATTTGTGTGAAGGTTATTTTCGTAAACGAAAACTGAAACTAAGACTAAAACTATTGGTCAAAAAACATTTTCGTAAACTGAAATAAAATTAAAAATTCATAATAAATGAAAAACTAAAACTAAACGAAACTAACAACAGTTACTGAAAAACTAACTGAAATAAAATAATAATTAGCAAAAATAAATAATCGTTTTCGTGATTAATAAGCTCTTTACTTCCGCAGAAAAAAATCTGACCTGTGGCTGTTTAAGGAAATGCCTGATTTGGCGCTTCATACGCGTGAAGTTGCTGAGGCGATTAATAACCGCTGTCCTGTAAGGAGCTCAATGAAGGACCGTAACGTAGAACACATCGCTAGTGCATACATAGCGGCTGTTCATAAAGATGCTTCTTTTGTGGTGGAATGGGAAACAACACCAGGTAATAAGACGCAAGTTGGACTTCTTTAACTTGAGCGCACCATTTTTAGAATGCCGTTTCATTTGCGAGACGCGGTGCAACACCAAAACAAGTTCGTCAAGCACAAAAAACTTTAATGTTCTAGGCTACTGTATGTTTGAGATGTCATGTTTTCATGAAGGTTGAAAGGTGCTTTTATTATCTTTGTTTTTACAAAACATTTACTGCTAATAATATTATTATCCTTGGAGACATTTCCCCCGCAATGTAGGCTACACACACACACGCACACACACACCCTACCCCTAAACCTGCCCATCACCCACAACTGTCTGCATTTTTACATAAAAAATATATATATAAGCTTGTTTCACTCACTCACTCTCTCGTAATGGTTATAATGGTTTTTAACGTAATGGTCCACTGATGAGTTAGTATGTTTCATCTTTTTGGTTTGAGATTGAACAAAGCACCAAATAAATGGAACTTAAAAATACACAAGAACATTTATTTTATATTTATTATTAAGATATCTGCACAAGAGTTAACTGTAATCTGTCCAAACATTACACTTAAATGAAACTTCTCGCTTTGGTCTACACTGGAGGTGTAGGGTTTCTCGGAAGCAGACGAGAGATTACATTAAATATATTTTGTGTTCAAGATAAGTGTTTTCATAACTTTAAACAAGAGAGAAAAAAACAGATTGATAATGGCAGTCAGAAGAGGGATCCCAGCTAACACAAATACGTGACTGTTACGTAACTGCAACGTAATCTGGTGACCAAACTTTCGTCGTGGCAACGTAACTCGTTACGTCGTGGCAACCGGAAAAGTGAAATTCCTGGATTCGTTGCCACGACGTAACTTTGTAACGTCGTCAGTTAGTAACTGCGACGTCGTGGCAACGTCATGGATCAACAGTCGTGTATTGGTAACCAGTTGGTCATTTTTAGTTTTTAATTAATATAATATGGGCGGACATGCAATGGTCTAATTTAACTTGTCCTCATTTGCCCAAAACTATTTTAGAGACTTTTTCAATGACATAATGAAAGATACAGAATTTGGTTAATTCAGTTCATTTACTACAGAACAAAGCACAAACAGCAACAACAGTATGAAAACAGGTTTATATACATTTAAATGAACAAGGTTTGGATGAAATTAGAAAATTAAACTGACGGACCATTGGACAAGAGAAGCTGATTGGGTCAACAGGCTCCAGGTTGTTAATTATTAAATATCACTTGATTATACAGTAGAAGTTAAAGGTTTAGAAACTTTACTATTATTAATGTATTTGAAAGAAGTCTCTTCTGCTCATCAATGCTGTATTTATTTGATCAAAAACACAGAAAACAGTAATATTGTGAAATATAATTACAATTTAAAAGAATGGTTTTCTATTTTAATATAGCCTACTGTAAAATATAATTTAATATTGTGATGCAATTAATTATTCATCATTCAACATCATTAGTCCAGTCTTCAGTGTTACATGATATTATAAACAGGAATAAATTACACTTTACTATTATATTCTGCTGTTTTACATTATAATAATATTTCACAATATTACTGTGTTTTTTGTGTAAAATAAATGCTAGCTTGATGAGCAGAAGATACTTCTAATGTTTCCAAACTTTTGACCGGTACTGTAAATTGATTTTATACAAAATAAATATTAGTTAATAAGATTGATGTGGTTTGGCATTGATAAAATGTGCTTGAAAAAACAGGATTAGAATATCGACTCAAATTATGCATACACAGTATTATATCTAGTATTATTGAAGCAAAACAGAGTCCCTATAACAGTGCGATTTGTAAATGTCAAGTTTTCGAGAAAAATATTTTAGGAGTTGCAAACTTGTAATTTTTTTTTCTTTCTCTCTCACAAACAGTCACAAATCAGTTCACACCTTTTTAAATTCTTCATTGCAGGTGCACAAATCCTATTCTACAAATTGCCCAACTTTGAAACAATTTGTATTGTAAAAAGGTGACTTGACCGTGCCTTAAATGTGAGCATAGAAATTTCTTACTTGTCTTACTTGTGATTTGTACAATAGTATTTGTGCACCTGTATCTTCTGTGTTTTGTGAAAGAGAAAAAAGTTTAAACCTTCTATCAAAAAAAAAAACTTTCTCTCTGTGACTTTACATTTACTGATGTGTGACTTTACACCTACAAATTCCACTGTCACAAGTGCTCAGTTTTGCTATAATAATACCCTAACAGAACATGGTAGTAATCAGCAATCCTTGCAAAAAGCAGAGGTCATGTGGTGTACAGGGACATCTGTCCTGGCCAACATCTGATCATGATGCCTTCCGCTGGGGATCCCAGAAAACCTGCAATAAAAAAAAAATAGTACAGTTCAAAATCTATCATACATGCATCTCATCTGGTATCACAAATTATCATTTCAGGTACAATTTAAGATATGCTCAATATTAGGGCTGCACGATATTGAAAACCTTAAATACATATTTTGTTTTTCTCATATATATATATATATATATATATATATATATATATATATATATATATATATATATATATATATAGCGATATAAAAATATTTTTATCATTATTTATTTGAAAAGATAAATAATGAGGTCCATTTGAAAATAATTAATCATTACAAAACTAAACTTTGCAATTAATCCGCGAATCACATGCGTTCCGAACCGGGGGACAACTGGCCCATACGGATCACAGATAAACTACGATCCCTATACATGACAACGCACATCCTGCGACGGACTATCGTGATTGTGCACAACGCGATATTGATGCTAAAACGATATATCGTGCAGTCCTACTCAATATACAATATTTGGGGCATGATATTGCCCAAAATAAATTATTTCAACTCGCCCCTCTGAATATTCCTTTAATATGGCATTTTGTGAGAAGTCCAGTGAACTTGTCACGTTTTCTTGTCGTTTTCATAACATTAACAGTTAATGCCAAATACAAAATGTCCATGGATTCACAAACCTCATTTGGATAAATACAATGGTAGACAACTTGAATCAATCACATAGGAAAGCCTGTCAGTGATGTGCTGTAAAGTAAAGGGAAAGACACAGATAACAGTAAAACTATTTCATAATTGAGTCATTTTATAATAAAGACATTTAATTATAATTTTTTAAAAGATCTTGTAAATAAATTTGCTTAATGTTACATTATTATTAGTAGTAAACAAATGCTAGAAAATGTCATCATGAGCTGTTGGCATGTAAATGAACATAATGAGAATAGAGAGTAGGGGTGGAACGGTACACGTTAGTCACGGTTCAGTTCATACCTCGGTTCGGTACAATGGAGGGAAAAGCAAAACAAAAATGCAGAAGGCACATTTTTTTATTGTGCATGTCTCAGGCTGTACCACCTAGTGTATTACTACATTTGAGTAATTCATGTAATTTACGTATTACTATTGGAGCATTTTCTCTCTCTCTGTGTGGGTGTGGTAGCGCTGTAATAATTTTTTTTATGAATTAACCAGAGAAAGAGAGCGAGCCAGAGAGAGCACACTCGCGCAAGTGAGTAACCTAATATTAAAACATGTTGGTTTAATTAATTGTAACTGACTGGGAAACCAAAGTTAAAACCAAACTTGCGATCACCACCACTCGCCATACATACTTTTCACTCAAGTCAAAGGAGTACCAGCTCGAGGTACAGCCTCTCCCTACTCTTACAAAATTACAAACAACCAGCCTGAAAAACACATGTTGTATGAAGAACCGATAACGTCCAAGCTTATAGATAATGTGGTCTTCCCGTTAAATACTGGGTTTCGATACCCATTCCTGCATATGGGTGAGTTCATATGGATGAAAGCATGTTGTGTTCTGTCTCGATTTGTGATAATGGCAGCTATTGTGAAACTCACCTACTTCATGTACTGAGTGTGGATGGCATCAAGATCTTGTCCTGAAGAATCACAGGGCCAAACGCTAGGGATTACATCTCATCTGGTGACAAGAGCATAGCCATAACTTTGAGGACTCTGCACTGGGGATATAAATTCAAACATTTTAAAGGCTAAGAGTATGAGACATGAGTAAGCTGGCCAGATATCTGTGAAAAATAACTTGCGTGCCTAAAGTTGTCGACCCCCTGAACCACATTCAGCATTTATAAGTAAAAAGAATTTCAGTATTTATCAGTAAAAAAATACATACAAATAAATAAATAAATACCTTTGAGTTGGACAGTATGGTGTCTGTCTCATTGGCCAACATAATTCAAAACAGACCTAGAGAAATAAAATATAACAATGACAATGATATCCTGTTATCATAATAGTTAAATGAATTATTATAACTACGACCATTATATTTGTGCTTATTATTTAGCCTACAGGCTTCTCAAGGACAATCTCACTGAAAGAACCTGGGGTTAATTATTTTAAAATATGAGACTTCTTTCAAAAGCATAAATCTTACAGACCCCAAACTTTTGCACTGTATGTTTGAGGTTTTGCTCATGGATAGCTGTGGAGATTGTCTTGGACAGGGGGTGCAGAAGGCCATCAGCATGGTGATCTAGGAACATAACATGCAATTTGTCACACAGCCAACAATGTTAAATAGTATTTAGTTACAATAGAACACAGGGTTTACAAGGAACCAAGCTAGAGCGAAGATGAAATAATATATATATATATATATATATATATATATATATATATATATATATATATATATATATATATATATATATATATATATAATCTTAAGACAATAGATATTTTTATCAATATTTGTAAGTGACGTCACTGATTAACAGTACAGCGCATTATTTTAGGTCAAATAAATTAGCTTACTTCCAATTACCCATTGACAAATTACCAGCAAAACAAAACTATCAAAAACTGTTATCAACACAAAAATGTGGTTAAAAACTCAAACTTATGTAAAACAAGAGCTCAATTGTAACATAAACTTAACTTAGCTCTTCTGAAAACGGTTGAGATGCTAGCAGCTAACGGACTTTTTCGAAGACACAAAACCATTTCTATAAAGTATATATTCAACAGAAGTGTATCAATTACACGTAAGAAAGATGTCAGGAACGTTTGTATGTCTTATTTGTGTGATTTTGGTAACTAAACTTACCTGAAAGCGGTGAAAACAACAGTTAGAGACGCTAGTTTTGATGTTTGTCAGTTGATGAGGTTTCCTCGTTTCCATGGTTTCCATCTGCTCGCGCGCGCTCCTGTCTTTGAATCAGATAGCTTTGAATGCGACTCAATGTTTACGCGCACGTACGCCCATTGAAACAGAACACGTCAAAAGGCACGCAGCATTTAAATAAACATCTAGAATTATAACATGTAACAATTTAAAATATCATTAATTTTAAATAATGAATTTAAAACTCATTGTGTTGTTCTATGACCCATTCACTTGACAATTATGCTCTATTTTTTTGCTCTATCTATCTATCTATCTATCTATCTATCTATCTATCTATCTATCTATCTATCTATCTATCTATCTATCTATCTATATGTATAACATTAATAATTAAAGATGGTAATGAAATTACGGGCCCATGACGTTGCAGTTTCGTTGCCAGTAAGTCATAAAATTACCAAGTTATTACGATTAGAGTACGTATCTGCGACGTTGCTGGTTATTTTATAACCTTAGGAGGACGTACTGACGACGTTGTGGTTTGGTCATATGATGGTAATGAAATTACGGGCAAGCGACGTTGTAGTTACGTTGCCAGTAAGTCATAAAATTACCAAGTAATTACGATTAGAGTACGTATCTGCGACGTTGCTGGTTATTTTATAACCTTAGGAGGACGTACTGACGACGTTGTGGTTTGGTAATATGATGGTAATGAAATTACGAGCATGCGACGTTGTAGTTACGTTGTCAATTGGTAAAGTCATGACGTGACCAAAAAGTACGAATACATTACGTAACTGTTACGTCGTGTGTTAGCTGGGATGTCAATTTTACTGTTACTCCCAAACCCTGACAGTTTTTTTTTTTTAATTTGATGCAAATGTAAAATAATACAACATATAGTGTTATAGCTTATAAATGTACATAGCCCTATACAATTTAAAAAATGAAAATATAAAAAACATTGAAGGATTTTACGACGCTGATGACCGTTTAAAACACGTCATCAAGGGTCCGCGCCACTGGAATTCAAGGGTATTTTGTATTTTTGAATGAGAAAAAGGCGGAAAAAGTTTACCGTGAAAAAAACGATTTCCAGTTAACAGCAGCAGTAGGTGTTTCTGTAACCGGTAGGAGTCGCTGTGACGCTCTTTAGTGCGACGGTAAAACCACTGAAGAAAACGAAGGCTTGCCTCTCAGACTGAGGTATGTTGTTTTGTCTGTATAGTGATTTATTGAGCTTAAATCAAGCGTTTTCTCGCTGTTTATCCTTAAAACCCTAGTCAACCATTGTCCAACTTATATATTTTTATTAAAACTGACTCTTAAATATGTGTATTACATCCTTAATATCCGAAAATTTGATTTAATTAAATCCATCACTTAATAAGAGTGTTAGATGATAATATATTTATAATATTTTATATCCCTACCTAAGAAACTAAGCAAATGCGCATAAACACGTGCATTTATATATCACATTTATATTTCTGAATATTCTCAAATTAAAGTATATACCTAGTTTTCTTTATTTACAGATCAAATCTGTGTAATTCTGCTCGTTCATCATCAATTAAATTCTTATTTATTTGTATAGTGCTTTTCACATATCGTTCAAAGCATCTTTACAGAAAATGTCTACATTACAATTTAGAGTAATATGTTATTAGAGGTGATTGTGTATGTAATGTCAGAAATGTATAGGCTAGTTCTAAGATAATTAAAAAAAATGCAGTTAGCTAAAATGTATTAATTTAGGTATAAACAATGATCTTATTACAGCGACAATTACAAGTTAAAAACTTGGCAGTGGTGCATGTTGATTCAGAGTTGGTGTCATCTCTTCACAGCATCTGAAGTAGGGATGCACCGAAATGAAAATTCTTGGCCGAAATTCTTCCGAAGCCGAATAATAATGAAACGCTTGGCCGAAGGCCGAATACCGAACGCGGTATTTCACATTTTTTCCATTTATTTTGCCAATTTTTTCACCATTGCATTTAATTAAATAGTAAAAAATATGCTTTTTTACTATTTTGTCTTGAGAAAAACATCAAATTGCAAAAATACAATTTGTTTAACACTGAATTTTTTTTAACATTCCAGCAGATATTATTTAAACAAAGCACAATATAACTTAAAATAAATAAATTAGTAAAATAAAAACTATATTTTTATTTGGCCATCTTTGAAGCCCCCCCTTCTTGAATAGCCTATGTTAGGCCTATAACTGACTGCTGAAAGAATATAACTAAAAAAGTGCATTGAAAAGTGCAAAAAAATGTGGATGAACCCACAACAAATGAATAACTGTCCTAGACATAAGCCTACTTTTGAGGTTTACATAAACTTTATCGTGGGCATTGACAGGTTTGCATGGATTGCCTGGATCACTTGGGTTTCAATATAGCGCGCGCTCTCCGTGGCGATTAGCAGATAAGGAGTTGCCATGAGAACGACTCTTTTCATCTCTCTCTTTTCATACAGATTACATAAACAGAGAATATTTGTTTTCGTTTTGAATTAGATCGTTTAAAAGTAGACAATTAAATGATTATAATAATAATTCGTTTCATTTATATAGCGCTTTATCTGGGACCTCAAAGCGCTTTACATGGAAGAGGGGAATCTCCTCAACCACCACCAATGTGCAGCATCCACCTGGATGATGCGACGGCAGCCATATTGCGCCAGAACGCTCACCACACACCAGCTTACTTGTGGAGAGGAGACAGAGTGATGAAGCCAATCGGTATATGGGGATGATTAAGAGGCCATGATGGACAGAGGCCAAGGGGCAAATTTGGCCAGGATGCCGGGGTTACACCCCTACTCTTTATCGAAGGACATCCTGGGATTTTTAATGACCACAGAGAGTCAGGACCTCGGTTTAACGTCTCATCCGAAGGACGGTGCTTTTTAACAGTACAGTGTCCCTGTCACTATACTGGGGCGTTAGGACCCACACAGACCACAGGGATAGCACCCCCTGCTGGCCACACTAACACCTCTTCCAGCAGCAACCTGGTTTTCTCAGAAGGTCTCCCATCCAGGTACTAACCAGGCTCAGCCCTGCTTAGCTTCAGTGGGCAACCAGTCTTGGGCTACAGGGTGACATGGCTGCTGGCTATACCGAAGCGGCTATACTTTTCATTATAAAGATATATGCCTTTGCCTGTGTGACTAGTAGGCCTATTGGCTGAGTTTTTTAGAGACGTGCTCCAGAAAAAAAAGTTAACGGAGACAGGCAGAAAGCACACCCTGTTTATTTTCTTTATTTTACAAAAGCACAGTTTTGTTTCGATTGTAAGTGGCCACAAGTAGTCATTTAACAGTTTATTTTTTCATATTTCTTAAGTCTGCATTTAAGTGACCATAAATGACGGAGTATTTAAGTCTATTTTGCTGCTATGTGAAAAAAATCCAGCAAAACGCGGCGGCGCGTTTGTCAACTAGAAGGTTAAAAGACGCTTTAGTGCTGCAAGTAACAACGTCTGCCACAGACGCATCAGATGAGCTTCTCTTTTGTCTTCTCCTCAAAGGGGGCATGTTGGCTGCATTTATAAAGCGCGCGCCTCTCACTCTACGCTGGTTACTATTTGATCGCGTCATCAAAAACGTCATTGTTCGGTCAAATTTATTTGGCCTTTTTACTTGTTCGGCCGAACACCGAAAGTCCTTTTTTTTCTATTTTCGGCCGAATAATTTCGGTTGCCGAACATTCGGTGCATCCCTAATCTGAAGTCTTTGTGACAGGCTAACTTGAGCTGACATACTCTCTAGGTACATCTGGATGGGCATCCCGAAATAAAACTGGAAAATACCATTTCAAACAAAAGGTAATGGAGTACATGGTTATGAGATGCATTATGTGAATGCTTGGTTAGATAGATGCGTCTTTAATCTAGATTTAAACTGGGAGAGCAAGTCTGATCCCTGAACATTATCAGGAAGTCTATTCCAGAGTTTAGGAGCCAATTGTGAAAATACTCTGCCTTCTTTAGTGAACTTAGATATTCTAGGTACCAGAAGTCCAGAGTTTTGTGATCTTAAAGAGTAAGATAGTTTGTAAGTAGGGGTGTAAATCGGACAGATCATCACGATACGATTCGATATCGATTCTCTCAGCCAGCGATACGATATTTGCCGATCCTTCAAAAAATTTTCCGATACGATACGATTCGATTTGATTCATTCCTATATCGATCAATTAATCGATATTTAGATATTATGCGCCATGCACTTTACACAACCAGTTTCATTTCTATTAACTCACAAATGCAACCAAAAGATATATAACATGAATGTTTAATTAAACACTTTGAAAATTGCACCCTCTTTCCCAATTGGGACATTTACAACAACACAACAAAAATAAAAATAAATAAATGGAGGGGAGATTGATAAAATCAATCAAGCTTATAATGGTCAATAAAGCCTTCCAGTCTTTTGTGCCAACATGTGCAATAGTACCTGAGGTGCAAATAGTGCAAATAACTGAGGTTCTCAAGTTAAATAAATAAATGAAATAAAACAAACTGATATAAAAAATACAAAAATAAAACTTAAACTTATCTGACATTTGATCTTTCACACAACATAAGATCTATGAATCAAACAAGTGCTACCCATGGTCTTTTCGCTGCTACCGCCGCTGCTCCATCTCAATCGCAATCCGACACACAAGTGACAGGCAGGTGAGAAAAACCAAACGCGCGCTTTGGCGGAAATGCGGAAACGGATGTTACGTGAGGACGTGGAGAGTGGAGACTGTCAAAATAAAAGTATCTCATATCGATATTTTGTGTCTGACATCGATGCATCGTATCGTTAGACTTTTGATCGATATATCGATCCATATCGATGTATCGTTACACCCCTATTTGTAAGGCGATAGAAGATCAGTTAAATACACTGGAGATAAACCGTTTAGAGCTTTATACAAGGTTAGTAGCAATACTTTGTAATCAATATGGAACTTAATAGGTAAACAACTTAGAGATGGTACAAATTATTATGATCATTTTCTTGACCTAGTAAGAACTCTAGCAGCTGCATTTTGGATTAATTGTAGCTTGTTTATTGAGGATGAAGGACAACCATTGCAGGAATCTAGTCTAGAGGTCATGAATGCATGAGAAACCGATGGCATGTTCCGGAGCTTGGCGATGTTTCCGATGAATGGCTGTTTTTGTAATGAAATATGATTTTTGAAAGACAATTTGCTGTCTAATTTAACTCCCAGGTCTTCAACTGTATTGTATTATAAGAGATTCTGTGAGATGTTTTTGGTCCAATAAGTAATACCTCAGTCTTATCTGAATTTAATAGAAGAAAATGACATCCATCATCCAGTATTTTATATCTTTACCACACTCAGTAATTTCATCACGACCAGATTAAATTTCTAAAATATTTGACAGAGTATCATCGACATAATAAAAATGAAGCAGCAGTATTGCACAACTAAGTCATGTTGTGGGCTACGTATTTCTTCTTTTAGAGAAGTAGAACATTTGTTGCTCTGTTTGAGAATGATGCTTTTTAGATGGCTAAGTTAAGCACAGTGCATCCTCCTGACAAATGTGCCTTTAACAGCTTAGGCTAATTGTTTAAAGGGAGAAAAAAATATGGTTTTGGATCAGTATCGGCAGATACTCAAGACTGTGGTATCGGAGATGAAAAAGTGGTATCGAGCCACCCATAATAAAGACGAGTTAATAATATTGAGAAGAGGCTCTTCTGCTAAAGGTAATAACTCTTTCAGTAGTTTAGTGGGTATTGGATCTAATAAACATGATGTTGGTTTAGATGCAATGATATGTTTATTAAGCTCTTCCTGTCCTATAGTTGTAAAGCACTGCAATTGTTCGTGAGGGGCGATACTTGAGGCTGAATCAAAATGCTGTCAAGGTTGTTCATTTACAATTGTATTTCTGATGCTTTCGATTTTCTCAGTAAAGAAATTCATAGTCATTACAACTAAACTGTGATGGAATATTCACTTAAGGTAACGTAAGTTTATTTAAAAACCCCAGTGTTAAATCCACACTCCTCAGAGTTTATTTCAGTCCACACTCAAGATTGGATCCATGCACCCACTGCGTAAAATTTAACGAGTCAATAAGGTTACAGAAATCGCTGGAAAGTGACTTTGTGGGGCAACGTATGAATGTTAAAATCAGCCAGTAACAAAATCTTTTCAAACTTTGTTACTATAACCCCCAGAAAGTCTGCAAACTCATTTAAGTTTGACTGCGGAGGTCTATACAAAACAGGATCAGCAGCCATTTCCATTTGAAACATTTGAAGCTCAAAACTATCACAAGCCTCAGATGAAATGATTCGGCCATGGAAATTGTCTTCGAAAATTGCCATCCGAGGGGTGCTTATACAACAGACATCCGAGGGGTGCTTATACAACAGACATCCGAGGGGTGCTTATAAGTAAAATTTGAAAGGACACGGTCAGTAAACGGACTTAGATCGCCATCTTCTGTCCAAGATTCAGTCATGAAGAGAAAGTCCAGATTATGTGAAATAAAGTAGTTATGTAAAATAAAGGTCTTTTTAAGCAAGATTCGAACATTTAGCAATGCCATCCTCAGACGCGGAGATCCACAAACGGGTTCTATTCCACGGTTGAGCGAGCGAAGAAGTTGCGCGTTCACTCCGTTGCGTCGTGTCCGGTAAAAAGAGTACTGTAAAGGCCTATCAAATATCCCGGGAACAATAGAACGAACCCATCTATAAGAGACCTCCTGAATGCGCCAAACAGCACGGTAGCCAGTCACGATGCCCCAAAGTAGTTTTCAGTTTAATTGCAAGACCGCTCCGCTTGCCACGGCGCCTACGGCGTTTCCTCAAAGTAAGAAGAGGCCGTTGACGCAGGTATTCAGGGATATCCGACAGAAACGGTGGAGGATATGAACAAGAGACATCCGAGACAGGTAGTTTTACGCTTATTATTTGTTTGTTTCTTTAAAATCAATGAGAGACAGCAGGGTCAAAACTGGGTCAACAGGGTCAAAACCAAAGAACATAAAAGGCATTCTCAGAAATGCAGTACGACACTAGGCAAGACTTCTTTGCTTGTCTGGCAGTTACAACTCAGTTACAGCAGCACAAACTAAATCTAATTATAATGTCAAGGAGGGTCAAGAGCCCAACTAAAACACACACTGATCATCATAATGGTTACTTACACACAGTGACTCTTTCTGTCAGTTATTCTGCTTGTTGACAGCAGGTGTTCATCACTAATGCTCAATCATCACTCAACTAATCATCTCATTAACACAATTCTAAATGAGTTTTCCATTTGCACTCTAGGTTTCTCTCTTGATCATCATATGAAAAGAATAATTTTGAGTTTGATCAGTCTGTTATAAATTTGTCTTGTAATAATAATGACGATTTTTGTCTTCAGATGTTGACCATGACAGCACAGATGGATGTGATCTGCTGTAAATCAGTAGGAACGGATCTGTCCATGCTGGATATTGAGGATTTCATCACTGAAATCTGTCAGCTGAAGAAAGAGGTGGCGTTACTGGAGGAAAAGCTGAGAGAAAGAGGAGACAAACCCAACAGAGAGGTGTGTATTTGATTCATTTGAATCACCTGTCAGTTTGTCCAATGAAATGAGGCCTCTTTTAACCAATTAAGATTCCAAGTAAAAGTCATGAGCTCAATGTCAGAGTCAGCTAATATATGTTGTGTTTTGTACTGTCAGAATTCGGTCTGGAGCATCAGAGATCAGAGATCCAGAGACACACAGGACTCAGAGCTCAGCCTCACTTTACTGTGTTATACTGAGACTCAAGATCATGGATCCGCTGATCAAACCTCTGACTGTAACGCTGGAGAACAGCAGATGAAGATGTGCTCCGTCAAACTGGAGGACTGCAGGAACCTGATAGAGAGACGAGGAGAAGAAACCACAGCAGAGGAACAACAACAGAGCCATGAGGAGGAGGAGGATGAGATTGACTATGTTGAGGATGATGCGATTAAGGGTGAGGATGATGGGACAGAAGCTCAAGATTCGCTCTGGAGTGTCAGAAATCAGAGATCCAGAGACACACAGGACTCAGAGATCAACTGCAGTTTCCTCTGTTATACTGACGCTCAGGATCATGGATCCGCTGATCAAACCTCTGACTGTAACGCTGGAGAACAGCAGATGAAGATGTGCTCCGTCAAACTGGAGGACTGCAGGAACCTGATAGAGAGACGAGGAGAAGAAACCACAGCAGAGGAACAACAACAGAGCCATGAGGAGGAGGAGGAGGAGGATGAGATTGACTATGTTGAGGATGATGCGATTAAGGGTGAGGATAATGGGACAGAAGCTCAAGATTCGCTCTGGAGTGTCAGAGATCAGAGATCCAGAGACACACAGGACTCAGAGATCAACTGCAGTTTCCTCTGTTATACTGACGCTCAGGATCATGGATCCGCTGATCAAATCTCTGACTGTAACGCTGGAGAACAGCAGATGAAGATGTGCTCCGTCAAACTGGAGGACTGCAGGAACCTGATAGAGAGACGAGGAGAAGAAACCACAGCAGAGGAACAACAACAGAGCTTTAAGGAGGAGGAGGATGACTATAATGAGGTTGATGAAGATCAGAATAACGATGATGAGTTTATTCCTGCAGGTGTGTTTCTTTCATGACATTTTGTTGTTTTTCATGACACTTGAATGTAATTCACTGGTCATTCAGCAGAGACTGTAGGATCAGGTTCAATATTGGCTGTTGGTCTCTGATGATGAGGTTTGACAGCAGATCATATGAGGAATTTGGGAACATAATGGCAAATTCTAGTAAGGCAGGAAAAATATTGGGGAAAAATCATGATTGTAATTTAGGAAGTGCTAAGTTGAGTTTGTTTGTTGAGCTGCATGATTTGGCCAAAATGGGGGGCAAGTGTTGCATTTCCAAATCCACTTTAGGCGAGAGTTTATTTAATTAACTTACAACCTTTGCGAATTGATAACTGCAACAACCACATTTCAGTTTTGATTTTATTAATCGTTAATCCCTAGAAGTTTGGCTAATAGACGAAAATTACAGAATTTATGTATGATGCGTGAATGGTACATTAACACTTTGAGTACGTTTTAAATTTCAAAATTGTATTACCATTTCATTCCTTTCAGATGAGAATGGCGGTTCATCTACTGATGGAGATGAAGAAACGGCCTCGTTATCAAAAGAACAGCTGACGGCCAAGAGTTTCTCCTGCGTAACCTGTGGGAAAACCATGAGCTCACAGGGACATTTAGCGAGACATGAGAAAACACACACAGAACAGAAAGACTTCACCTGCAAGAGATGCAACATCAGCTTTACAACCTTAGAAGAGCAGAGACGTCATTCAAAAGAGCACAGCGTGAAGAAGGAGTTTCACTGCGAACAGTGCGGGAAGGATTTTTTCATTTATAAGTGTCTAAAAGCTCACATGAAGATTCACACGGGCGAAAAGCGTTTTCACTGCAGCGAGTGCAAAAAGTATTTCATCACCAAAGGGAATCTTGATGCTCACATGCGAATCCACATGGGTGAAAAGCCGTACAAGTGCCCTCACTGCGAGAAGAGTTACAACCGTGGATCTCAGCTGACGATCCATTTGCGCATTCACACCAATGAGAGGCCGTACCAGTGCACCGAATGTGGGAAAACCTTTAAAGCCGGAAGTTGTCTATGGTCACACCAAAAAATACACTCTGAGGAAAAACCGTATCAGTGTTCACACTGTGATAATCGATTCCGTCACAAATCTAATTTAACTTCTCATGAGAGGATTCACAGCGATGAGAGGCCCTACAAGTGCAATGAATGCGGAAGAACCTTTAAAGATTTACATTCCCTAAGGCCACACCAAAAATTACACTCTGAAAAACCGCATCAGTGTTCAAACTGTGATAAACGTTTCCATAGTAAATTCTCCCTGGTATCCCATGAGAGGATTCACACCGGAGAGAAACCGTACCTGTGCTCCTACTGCGGGAAGAGCTTCTTTAATCCAAGTACTCTCAAAAGTCATCAGATGCTCCACACTGGAGAAAGACCGTATCACTGTAGTGATTGTGGGAAGAGTTTCAAACATAGCACTAACTTAGTGTTGCACCAGAGGATTCATACAGGAGAAAGACCATTTAAATGCTCATATTGTGGTAAGACATTTATTGTATCACATGCCCTGAAGGTCCATGAGCGAGTTCATACAGGAGAGAAGCCTTACCGCTGCTCCATCTGCGACAAGAAATTTGCTTTTTTAGGTAATTTTCAGACCCACCAGAAGAAACATGCTAAAGAACAAACTGCTCCTGAATCATCCTAGTGTCTTTTCACCAGTAAATCTAGATAAAAGACTCATTGAGCTCATCCTGAAACTGTACATTGAGCTCTTTCTGCCAGTAGGAGGCAGTGTCACATTAAGAACTCATGTGGATTAGAAGTACAGATGGATAGAGTTAATGCTGTGACTGCAGTGTTTGACAGAGTAGGACAATGTTTGTGTCTGAGATCGCCCCAATAATCCTTAAATAGGGCACTATTTGAGGGTACATCCATTTTGTAGTGGTGTCCGAAACTATAGACCTTATTCAGAGCAGCGCCATGACAGGTATGAAAGTGAGGCTGTGAGGGATAGACTTACCGTGTTTCCAATGGCATCCGCTGTAAAAAGCTGAATAAATCTCCTAGATTACTTACAATTTTCCACAGCTTATATTGTCGGGAGTTTTTTGGCAAGTGAAATTTCTTGGAAAGATATTTTTCCAGTGTTTCATGAGCAGAACAAAACGAAAACACATTAAATAACAATACAGCCCATTGAAGAGATGCATGTCTATCCCTCACAGCCTCGCTTTCATTCTCATTAAAAATCAAAGATGGCGCTGCCGTGAATAAGGCGTATATTGGACATTATTAAGTGCACTCATTCAATTCCACAATGCACCACAATGAGTGTACAACTGATGTACTCTCAACAGCTAAAGATACTCATATTGCACTGTGAGGATCGTGCCGAATAAATTCCTGCAACTATCCAGAAGATGGTGCCCCAACTCAATCATCCATCCATTTTCCAAAACGCTGGAGCAATGTGGCGACAGCATAATATCCTACAGGTATAAATTCCTTAATTGATTATTAAATTGTTTAAATAAGAGTTTATACATGGTTTCCATGACAGAGTTTGAGATAAATCCTTTCATCCTTGCACAAATTTTATATTATATTTAATATTAATATTATATTTACCAAATTCACCCACTCGTTTTCATTCAATCCTTCAAGTGAACTACACTCACCTAAAGGATTATTAGGAACACCATACTAATACCCTTTTGCCTTCAGAACTGCCTTAATTCTACGTGGCATTGATTCAACAAGGTGCTGAAAGCATTCTTTAGAAATGTTGGCCCATATTGATAGGATAGCATCTTGCAGTTGATGGAGATTTGTGGGATGCACATCCAGGGCACGAAGCTCCCGTTCCACCACATCTCAAAGATGCTCTGTTGGGTTGAGATCTGGTGACTGTGGGGGCCATTTTAGTACAGTGAACTCATTGTCATGTTCAAGAAACCAATTTGAAATGATTGGAGCTTTGTGACATGGTGCATTATCCTGCTGGAAGTAGCCATCAGAGGATGGGTACATGGTGGCCATAAAGGGATGGACATGGTCAGAAACAATGCTCAGGTAGGCTGTGGCATTTAAACCATGCCCAATTGGCACTAAGGGGCCTAAAGTGTGCCATGAAAACATCCCCCACACCATTACACCACCACCACCAGCCTGCACAGTGGTAACAAGGCATAATGGATCCATGTTCTCATTCTGTTTACACCAAATTCTGACTCTACCATCTGAATGTCTCAACAGAAATCGAGACTCATCAGACCAGGCAACATTTTTCCAGTCTTCAACTGTCCAATTTTGGTGAGCTCTTGCAAATCGTAGCCTCTTTTTCCTATTTGTAGTTGAGATGAGTGGTACCCGGTGGGGTCTTCTGCTGTTGTAGCCCATCCGCCTCAAGGTTGTGCATGTTGTGGCTTCACAAATGCTTTGCTGCATACCTCGGTTGGAACGAGTGGTTATTTTCAGTCAAAGTTGCTCTTCTATCAGCTTGAATCAGTCGGCCCATTCTCCTCTGACCTCTAGCATCAACAAGGCATTGTCACCCACAGGACTGCCGCATACTGGATGTTTTTCCCTTTTCACACCATTCTTTGTAAACCCTAGAAATTGTTGTGGGTGAAAATCCTAGTAACTGAGCAGATTGTGAAATACTCAGTCTGGCACCAACAACCATGCCACGCTCAAAATTGCTTAAATCACCTTTCTTTCCCATTCTGACATTCAGTTTGGAGATCAGGAGATTGTCTTGACCAGGACCACACCCCTAAATGCATTGAAGCAACTGCCATGTGATTAGTTGATTAGATTGAACATTGAACAGGTGTTCCTAATAATCCTTTAGGTGAGTGTATAATGTGAATATAATTTAATGTGATTGGTTGATTAGATAATTGCATTGAGAAATTGAACAGGTGTTCCTAATAATCCTTTGGATGAGTGTATATTAGTGGACTAATGTAGGGAATAGTGAATGGGTTTATGGGGCCGATTTCGAACACAACCAATGTTTTTTTTTTTCTTGAGGTTGACAACTAGTACTATTAAAAATAATATAGTATTGCATGTCATTGTTAAACATGATCTATGTGCTTAAGGATGCATGAAAGAGATTAAAGTGAGACTGCCAGTTGCACCCATTTTGTTTGTTTTTATTGTTGCATGTTCCCTTTTGATTCAACTCACTTCATCATTGCGTTGCCAACGCTTATTGGGAAACCCTTCCTCCAAATACTACTGAAGCCTTATTCAAACACACCAGTAACACTGGCCAATGACATTGAAGCGTGCCAAATATGAGAAGGGCTTCCCTCTCTATATAATATGCTGCCTGGACGTAATCCATTCAGAATCTTTTCCTTCAGCCAACCTTCTGAAAGGCCAGAAGCCTATCAAGACTACTTAGGACAAGGATGACCTCTCGCGATTGCCTCTCCTGTGCAGAGCCAATCGAATCTTCGGATGGCCTCGAGTTGTGTGTCTTCTGGCTGAGTCGTGCTTGGGGGGTCGGACTACTCCCACAGTGGAGATATGAGCCTCTGGACTCTTAGGTTCTGTGTCGCCCTCGTCCAAGGAGAAGAACTTGCCCAAGTCTCTCTCGAGCCGAGGAGGGAAGTGCTGCAGGCTTCTGATGAGGACCTCTCAAGGTCAGGTGATGAGCTCGTGCCGGATCAGTGTCCATGTGCCTCTCACCTTCTGTTGCAGTTCCAGTGCGCTGACCAAGTGGGCTCTGGTTCCTTAAGAACCAATGAGGTTCATTCTCGTGTTACGCAGCACGTTTGAGCTTCAGCAAGAACCAATGAGGTTCATTCTCGTGTTACGCAGCACCTTTGAGTTTCCTCAAGAACCAATGAGGTTCATTCTTGTTACGCAGCACGTTTGAGCTAGCCTGACTACGTCAGACTTCCTACTTCCGCTAATTTCATTTCGCTCCTGTAGTCAGTCTGAGATAGCGGCCTATCTTTCTGTTTTCCACCGGCCTGAAAACAGCCGGGCCAATCAATGAACAGAAGGCGGGCTGAGAGCCGTGACGTAGTCGCTAAGCGCCGAGTTTAAGAGTTAGGTCAGAGAAATCGAAAACGACCGCGGATAGGGAGACGCGGATGCAATTCGCTCTGTTGTGGAGAATATTCCCGGCATTAGCAAACTGAAGCCCGAAGAAGAAGAGTGTGTATTAAACATTTTGAATGGAGGTGATGTTGTGGCCCTACTCCCTTTGGGAAAAGTTTAGTTTATCAACTATTGCCGATCGTCAGCAAGAAACTGGGGAGCCTTTTGACAGGTCAGTGTCTCCTTTCTTTTCCAGGTCTTAAATACCGTGAAACTTCAAATAATAGCCCAGGCTTTTATTTGTCCAAATCATCTAGCTGCACCGGCTTGTATTTGAGACAGGCGTCTATATGAGACAGGCATTCATAATTTAGTGTTGAGATGTTGTTCATTGAGATGTTGTTCCTAGAGTCTCTAATCTCTAAAAATCTCCAAATGCTCCACGTGAAACTGCGGTCTTCCGATCTTTTACTATCTTGTCGATTGATTTTGATTAATATTTGCGAGGGAGAGAGAGCAAGACAGCGCTCGTGTTGTTTGAAGACCTGAGAGTGCGCGCGCGGCTCTCTCTCTCTCTCTCTCTCTCTCTCTCTCTCTGCTCGTTTGCGCCCTGTCAAAGCGCAGCAGTCATTCTATTACATCACCATCACTCACCGATCAAAAAAGTCATTCACAGCCATGTTCACTCCGGTATTTCGCTCGCATCATCAAGTGTTTACAGCAGGTGGAAGTTCGATCATAGATTTGAGTTCGATGCATGATGTCTGTGGTTCGATGCGGCTGTGTCAGCGCATAACATACGTCATAAATAAACTTATCTGATTGGCTTACGGTTAACCAAGGATTTTAAACTTCAGAAATCGCCCCCTAGCGAGAGAGAAAACACTTCTCTATTATGCTATGCCAGACTCTGTCTACGAAGCAAAGTGAAGTAGCAGAGTCTGGTATTACCAGGCTACGTTTGAGCTTCTCCAAGAACCAATGAGGTTCATTCTTGTGTTACGCAGCACCTTTGAGTTTCCTCAAGAACCAATGAGGTTCATTCTTGTTACGCAGCACGTTTGAGCTTCAGCAAGAACCAATGAGGTTCATTCTCGTGTTACGCAGCACGTTTGAGCTTCAGCAAGAACCAATGAGGTTCATTCTCGTGTAACGCATCACGTTTGAGCTTCAGCAAGAACCAATGAGGTTCATTCACGTGTTACGCAGCACATTTGAGCTTCGGCAAGAACCAATGAGGTTCATTCTTGTGTAACGCATCACGTTTGAGCTTCAGCAAGAACCAATGAGGTTCATTCTCATGTTACGCAGCACTTTTGAGTTTTCCATAAGAACCAATCAATTCCACCATTTTTTCATTGTTGAATGGGTTTTATTTAAACAAGAGCCATGGCTTTACTTTCACATATTATTAATTATCCATTTCATCACTGTTCTTAAAGAGCATTTATGTCACCATGTAAGACATCTACTGCCTGGGTAGAAATGAAATCGAGGTGTAAAAATGTGTGAGGGTTTTATTATGGCAAGTACTTTTACTGTAATGTGCAGATCAGGTGATAGAATAAAAGTGTATGTTTATGGGATAAGTAGCATATTGACCTCATGTGAACACAAAACTCTGCCACAGCTTCTTTTAGCGATTATTAAATATTTACTTAAAAACATGGCAGTACCACATCAGAAATTTATATTCCCCTTATTTCCCTCATATTGTATAAATCTGAACTGATTCAGACAATGAAATCCAATAATACATGACACGTACAGTAACGTTACAATCAGAAATCAAGTATAGTTGTCGACGGAGCATAACAAATCAACTTAAAAAAATAACAGATACAAAAGATACAAAATAATATCCATTGCGGAAAGTGTAAAATAAAACATTTGTTTCTATCAAATATCAATTTCACATACAATAGATAACTTAAAAAACATTTGTGTTTCTGAAGCAAGAGTTTTAAAACTTTGGCATTAGCTTGATCTTCTTACAAATTCACTTTGTTCTTAAAATGATGACGCTAAAGCCCTAAGTATACATTCGTTTTGACACAAACGCATAGCCTTTCAAATTATACCACACTTAATGGCTGGGCGAACACTAGGGCTGGGTAAAAATATCGATTCATCAATGCATTGCAATTATTTGTTTCTCAATTCAATATCGATTCATCAAATCCTATGAATCGATTCAGCCCAACGGCCAGTGGCGGCGCTGTGGGCAACACTCTAGTGAGAGCGTTCAGCGTTGTATAAGACGCTGTTTTTATCAGAGAATGTTTAAATACCATAGACATCATGATGCCGATCAGAGCGCGCGCTGACACGGAGAAAAGCCTTGTTTAAACTCGACGCGTCCGTTTCTTTTAGTGTCTACGGGCGCGAAGGTGCGCGCGGCAAAAATTAAGCCTTGTTTATACTCGACGCGTCCGCACGAGCGCGAGTCTCCGCTGACTGCGCGCGCCCCTCTCCAAACGGACGAGGCGTTTATACTTGACGCGCTCGCCGTTGTGCTATTCTGTGAAACGACAGGGGGCGACTCGGAGTACTTCTCCTCTAAACCACCAGGAATCAGCAGTGAAGAAGTAGTTTGCCGTTTATTAGTAGTTTATTAATTGCTGATTCATAAAAGAGTAATAAATGCAGTAGGTTTATTGTAGCCTACTTTCACTGCATGTAAACTAAACAACTGAAGCCTTATTGAAGAGTGTTTAAACCTTAATTTCATCAGCAGGGCTTACTTTTGTTATTGTATGCTTATTTTGTAAATGTAACCATTACTTTAGACAAGTGCAAACTGGGTGCTTAATGCAAATGTGTTCCTATTCACAAAATGAGAGGCTTTTATGGTCGCCCATCAATGCAAATGTATCTGTGTATAGAAGGATCATAAACATGCTGGTACAGACGTACCAGTTCGGCTAGATTCGGCTCGAAGTCGTTCATCTTCGGATGCGGCGCCGCGCGCGAAGTTACAAAAAGTGCCGTGCACACCGCCAGGCGAAATGGGGTCTTGCGCACCCAACGCGCACGACCGCCCACACCGCAATGACGTCATTTTTGCTGCGCGCGCTTCGCGCTCTTGCGGACGCGTCGAGTATAAACCAGGCTTGACACGTTGGTTGCGCAAGACCTCATTTCGCATGGCTGTGTGTGTGCAAGGCTTTTTTTTTTTGTAACAGTGCGTGCGGCACCGCATCCGAGGATGAACGACTTCAAGCCCAATCTGCCCGCGCATGTACAATTGCAGTTCATTGAATTTTTTTTTTTTTGTTGTTAAGGATTTGTTTACTGTGTGTGATTCATTTAATGGAAAGCACATTCACTTCTAGTTGTCTTGCTGTTGATTTTAAATAAACATAGAGCAAGTAGCTAATCAGTGTCTGCTCGTTTATTTAAAAAAAGTTGTCCTATAACAGACGAACGTCGCAACGTTCAAAAAACCTGCATGTGCACTAGTTTGATAACAAATGCTTTATTTATATTTAGTTAACATGTTATATGTACTAAAATCAGTGGTGGAAAGTAACTAATTACAAATACTTTTGTTACAGTACTTGAGTAGATTTTTCGATTTTTTCTACTTTCTTGAGTATAATTAAATTGTGGTACTTTTACTCTTACTTGAGTAAAATAAAAATAAAGTATTCAACTTCTCTACATTTATTTTTCATAAAAAGTACAAAGTACTTTGGCAAAGGTGCCGATGGAGCAACAGGGCAAGCTGACATTTGACAGACACTTTTCATACTACTGCGGTGGAGCCCTGCACTTCAGCCAATAACAGACAGAACTGAAGCAGTTCAGCCAATAACAGACAGGTCTGACTCGGGTGCAAAACCAATCAAAACATCCAGTTCGGCTGGGGGGCGGGGCGTTCAAACCGCGCTTTGACATTGAATCACTGGCGCTCGTGTTTTGAATCAGTGGCGCTAACGTTTCAATATTTCAGTGAATGTAAGTTATTATTCTGCTCATATTTAATTATGACAAGTTTGGCAACTACTGAAATGGGTCATACCATTGATAATACCAGAGCACTGAGCAGTTAAAGGCTGAAGTAAATAAAAAAGCTCAGCTCATAACATGGACGCAGTTATAGCATGGACGGAGCAAGATCAATGTAAGTGTCTATAATACATGCACACAGTTCAATTAATGGTAAAGCTCGCCCTGTTTAACAATACAGTTAATCTAAATATAAGAAGCAAACTTTGTACAAAGCTGAAAAAACAGTGAAATAAGATCGCATGATTTATCTGTCAATCAGATGCATGTAATAAGTGTAGTTCATTCCTATAGCAACAGTGGGCTCCCAGCACATTTTCGGTAGGCTACAATGAAAAAAATATAATTTAATTTAACATGTTAACCATACCCCACTTAATTTTTTTTTTTTTACAGGGAATTTTTTATTCATACTGTCACTTTTTTTTTATCGGACCTCTCACTTAACCTTCTTTGCTTTCAATTATGAAATGATTCAAATCAAAACATTTAAATGATCCTCTAAGAGAACCCCTGATATGATTGTAAAGCGCTTTGGGTGTACAGAAGTACATATGAAAGCGCTATATAAATCCCTCATTCATTCACTCATTCATTCATCCTACCTGGACTTACTTTTCAAAATTAGTAGTAAAAAAATGCTCTTGATAACAGAGAAAGCTAGTAGTCTATATGTGGAGCACTTTTATCATGGATGGATGCACTTTTTTGGGCTTCAAAATTTCTCCAGTCATTCACTGCCATTATAAAGCTTGGAAGAGCCAGGTCATTTTTTTTAATAACTCTGATTGTATTCGACTGAAAGCAGAAAGTCATATCTTCTAGGATGTCTTGAGGGAGAGTAAATCATGGACTAATTTTCATTTTTGGGTGAACTAATCCTTTAAAGACATACATCATTCTTCTGAAAATACCTGATAGTTTGATGAACACAGATATATTATAGCTATAATGTGTTTGTCTTCATGTTTCATCAGTCAAAACATCACTATTTGCATGTTATTATATCAATATAAGGCATTTCCTGAAATGTGTAAGTTTAATACTTCTATGCATCAGTACTGGGCCTTCTGAAACAGAGGACATGAGAGTGTTTAGCGCTCCATTTCGCTATCATCTCCCCATTTTGGGTAAAAATAGAAAAATACTAAAGTACTTTGTAACGTAGTTACTTGAGTAGTTTTTAAGCAAACTACTTATTTACTCTTACTTGAGTCATATTATATTTCAGTACTTCTACTTGTACTCAAGTAAATTATTACTTAAGTAGCAATACTTTTACTTAAGTACAATTTGTCAGTACTCTTTCCACCACTGACTAAAATGTTATGAGTTATATCATGATGGAAATGTCGGTAATGTATCCTACATATAGGCACAGTAAATAAGCCAAAGGTTCTCTGATCAGCTGTTCAGTGTTATTTATTGTTGACAAAATAGCACTTTGTAATGTTATATCATCTATGGATGCACTTTGTTTTATGAGTATGCACATTTTGTGCTTCTGTTTACATTTATTTTATAACTTGAATGTATAGGAAGAAAGAAATATACTTTCGACTACAGTTACATGCACTTTAGAGGTGTTAATAAAGCACCTGTTTGTTACAGTTGTGGTTTGTATTCAACACATGTACAATATTGTACAGTTTGTTCTGCTAAATAAACCATGACAGGAAACATGCTGGGGTCAATTTGTACTTAACATTGGTAATACTGCACACATTATTTAAAAATATACCCAGGCACTTAATTACTTGTGTATTTACTTATTATTGAAACGATATCGAAGCTAATCAATCAATATCGAATCGAATCGAATCGAAGCCTCAAGAATCGAAATCGAATCGAATTGTGAAATTCCTAACAATACCCAGCCCTAGCGAACACTGGCGGTCGATGCATGTCTTCCTGTCTCTGCAATTGTTATAACCCGTTAAAAAAGTCTTTAAACTATGGGGTTGGGTGAATCTCTTAACCCCCTCACAGAAAAGCATGTCAATTCTAGCATCTGTTGTTGTTGTCTCTTCTGTTTCTTTTTCAAATCTGAAACGGCCCGAGCCAGTGCAATTAGCGCAACAAATTCAAGGTGCATGCATGCTTATGCTTAAATCTCAATGGTCTTCATGATAGGCTCTGTTAAATTAGCTTCATTAATCTGAAGTACCTCACCTGTTTCCCACATAAATAGAGCTCAAATTTCCCAACAGCTTAAGGACGTAAAGTGGCGTGTAAGTGCAGATCACATAAACCTGCATCTGTGATTAATAATAGATTAAGGATTCAGATTAAGGCTTGTTCTTAAAGGGGTGATTTACTGCTTTTTTTCTTTGCATGATTGTGTTTATGGGGTGCAATATAACGTATTCGTGGTTTTTCTTTTTTAAAAAGTCTTATTTTTCATAAATTTCACCTTTATTGTAAGCCTCTTTCTCAAGCCTCAAATGATCTTTCTCCGGTCATTTGAACGACCGGTTGACTTCCTGATTCTATGAAACCACTCCCTCTGTGATAGAGTGCGATACTCTGAAGAGATAATACTGGTCTGACAGTTTCCTTTGACAGGGCTCCGGTCAAAGAGAAGGGCACGGAGAAATTATTCCAGCAAACTTTAATTACTGAAGTTTGAGTACAGGCATCAGTGTACAAATTGGTGTGTATGTTTGTGTGTGTGTGGTCTATAAAAGAAACAAAGAATAAATAATATTAATCACAATGTACAAAGATATAAAACATGTACAAAATGTATACAGTAATATCCAATATAATTATAAACATTGAATCAGAATACTAAAACATATTAATTTGGTCAAATAAGTCGAAAAGAGCCATAAACAACTAATATACAGGCATACAAAGAGGTTGATGGGGCAAAGTATGAATACTAAATGGATTTCGTGGTCTTTGCTTCCCTCTAGTGGAAGCGAGCGCAACTGCACCCCATGCCCTCGACACATGAGCGGCTCAAAGCCCGGGAATGTCGAACTAAACTCTGAGCGCGTCTGAAGCGGTCTGAAGACGACACAGAGGCTAGACACGATTTAACTGTAGGACTAAAGTACATAACTGAAATATAGCACTCGAGAATACAGCCTAAAGCTGAAATAATGTAAAGGAAACAATCTATAGACTAATACGTCTTATAACAGTCACATAATACATATCAACTAAAGAAATACACACGAAAGTATCAAACCCATGCATTTAAGAGACTTAACAGGACAACAGATGAAAGTAGACAATATCTAAACAATTCTGATGGCAATATTTGCATATTAGTACAGAATAAAACTTACTTTCGTTTAGATTACGCACACGAGAGCTACCATCCCTCAGAGTGTGGAGTCGGTAATAAGGAAATGATGCACTCAGAAAGGAAGTGACATCACTACAGTTTCAAAATAAAACGACAAGAAATAAAAGACTTTCTGACATAGCCGCCCCCAAATTTAGCAATAAATTTGAATCCTAAAGGAAAGTCTACTTAGTTGGAGTCGTCTTCATCCTCCCAGGCTGGCAACCGCACAAGGCGCACAACTGGCCGTAGGTAAGTCTGTCCCTTGATCTTGACTTCAGCTGCCCTGACTCGTCCATCCATGCCGGTACAGGTATTCACCACTCTCCCGATGGGCCACTGGGCTCTGGGTAGCTGCGAATCCACCACCATTACCACCTGGCCAGCAGTCAAATTATCTGTGTCCTTGTGCCACTTCGACCGCTTCTGAAGATCCGGGAGATGGCGACGGATGAAGTTGGACCAGAAATGGTCCGCCAGGATCTGGCTGTGGCGCCATCTTCTTCTGCCGAGAATGTCGCTAGGTGCATAGACCGCCTGTGGGAGTGATGCATCACGCCGTCCCATCAACAGTAGATTTGGTGTAACGGGATCCGGGTCCGCAGCATCGGAAGAGACGTACCCAAGCGGTTTAGCGTTGAGTATTCCCTCCACTTCAATCAGTACAGTTTGCAGCACAGGTTCGGCAACGGTGTGGTCCTGAAGAATGACTTGGAGAGCTGACTTAATCGACTTAATCTCTCGTTCCCACGTTCCTCCGAAGTGTGGAGACCCAGGGGGGTTGAAACGGAACTCGATTTGCTGTCTGGCCAGCTGCTCTTGAAGAGGATCTTCTAAAGCGGCAAAGCTGGCTTGCAGCTCGGCAGCTCCACCACGGAAATTGGTTCCTCTGTCAGACAGGATCTCAAATGGCTTGCCTCGGCGGGCGATGAAACGGCGGAGAGCCATCAAGAAAGCATCAGTGTCTATGCTCTCCAGTAGTTCAAGATGCACACAACTCGTCGTCATACACTTGAAAATCAGACCCCACCGCTTCTCGGTCCGCCGGCCCATCTTGATGTTGTAGGGACCGAAACAATCGACCCCAGTCGACCAGAAAGGTGGCTTGTATAAGCGGAGTCTGGCAGGGGGTAGGTCTGCCATCTGAGGTACCACTGGAGTAGCACGCCATTTCTGACATTCAACACAGCCGTGTTGATGACGCTTGATAGACTCTCTTCCCCGGAGGATCCAATATCTTCTCCTCATCTCGGCGAAAACCCGCTCGGGACCAGGATGTAGCAGGTCAGTGTCATATTTCTTAATGAGCAGCTTCGTGACATGAGATTTAGGATCAAGGATGATAGGATGCATCGCATCTGGGTCAAGATCTTCTGCTCTGCGTAGTCTACCTCCCACTCTCACTAGGCCAACAGCTTCATCATACTCTGGAGCAAGCATGAGCAGGCGACTCAGTCTCGAAATGGACTTACCAGCAGCCAGAGTTTCTACCTCTTCAGGGAATGACTCACTTTGAGCTTGTCTGAGGACATGTAACTCTACTTTTTTGACGTCAGCTGCTGTCATGGTAGGGCTGCTCTGGTCATCAGCCGCCCCGTGAAGGCTCTCATGGGTAGCTTTGAGAAGACTGTCCCAGTTATCTATATCAGACATAAGTGTCGTTGTCGGAGAGCAGGTGGTGACTCCACAGAACAATCCCTTTCGAAGTTCATCCTCATCAGCTTCTTGGGCTTCTATTAACTGAACCACCGGCCAGGAGTCTGGATGTTGTCGGAGAAATGGTGGACCTTGGTTCCACCGGTTCGGCTGGCTGAGCTCGAGCAAGGGTTTACCACGAGTAAGGTCATCTGCTGGATTGTCAATGGTATTGACATACCGCCAGGTCGAGTTTTCAGTGTGTTCTTGAATTTCCGCGACTCTAGTCCCTACAAAGACCTTGTAGCGACACGAGTCGGAATTGAGCCACGTCAAAACTGTCATCGCGTCAGTCCAGAGAGTGACTTGCTGTGGAGGGAGTGACAGTTCTGTCATAATGACTTTAGCCAGCTGGGCTCCGGCTAAAGCAGCACACAGTTCAAGGCGTGGTATAGATAGTTGTTTGCGAGGGCTCACTCGTGACCGAGCCATCACAAAGGCAATGTGTACTTCACCTTGATTGTCTTGGGTGCGGAGGTAAGCGACGGCCCCGTAGGCTCTTTCAGAGGCATCGCAGAAGATGTGTGCCTCTCGTCTGGGTGACCCAATGCCTGCTACTGATGGGACATAGCATCTGGGAATTTCCACTTGTGGAAGATGGACTAGTTCACTCTCCCATTGTCTCCAGATATCCAGCAGAGCCTCTGGTCTGATCGGTTCGTCCCAACCAACTCCCACTCTCCACAGGTCTTGAATTAGGATCTTTGCTCGGGTGGTGAATGGAATCAAGTATCCTAGAGGATCATATTGTGTTGCCATCACCTTGTAGACGTTCCTCAGAGTTGACTGCGAATACTCGACTGGTCTGTGGCGGAACCCAAGACGATCGGTAAGGCAGTTCCAGCGAAGGCCTAAAGCTGGCTCTTCGGGATCCTGTCGAGGTTGAGACAGCCACAACTCAGTGCTCGCTGCTCTTGCTTCCAAGGGAAGATGCTCAACAACTGTGGGGATGTTACTGGCCCACTGTCTGATGTCAAAGCCTCCAGTTGAGAGCAGTTTACGCATCCGGTTAACAATGTTCTTGGCTTCATCAGCGTTCGTGACACTGGTCAAACAGTTGTCGACGTAGAAGGCGGTCTCCACAAGGTGTGAGATGTCCTCATAACCGCTGCTGTTATCCTTCACATGCCGCTGAAGGGCGTATATGGCACAGCATGGGCTACATGTCGTCCCAAATGGCAAAACCTGCCACTCATATACAGTTGGTTCCTTCCCTCTTCATACCTCTCCAGAGAAAACGGAGAAGGGGCTTATCTTCTGGTAACAGACGAACTTGATGAAACATCGCTTTGATGTCACCACTGATAGCCACACTGTGTTCTCGGAACCGAAGAAGTACACCGAGGAGAGTAGGACCTAAGGTTGGACCGGGCAACAGTTGACTATTGAGACTCTGACCGTTGTGCTGGTAGGAACAGTTGTAGACAATCCTCGCCTTACCATTGTGGTGGACAACGTGGTGCGGCAGATACCAAGACTCTGTGGAGCTGTCTACTGTGTCAGGAGGTAGAGGCTTGACATAACCCAACTGTTCAAGCTTCAGTATTTCTTGACAGTAGGTGTTAGCTAAAGCAGTGTCTTTGGCTAGACGACGTTCTATGCTCCGTAGCTGTGGGAGCAATGTATGCCTTGGAGCCCAAAGCGCGAGTCTAGCTTTGCGCCTCAGTAGCGGAGTAGCATACCTTCTTACGCCATCCAATTCCACCTTGACTGTGCACTGTTCTAGCAGTTCTAGGGCCTGCTGATCTTCTTTGGAGCGAATCACAGTCTTGGTGTTGGCATACGGGTTTATGTCAACTTCCCACAGTCGTTCAACGTGCCGCTGTAGCTCTGAGTTAGGAGACATGGTAAAGTAACAGTGAGAAGGCTCACCAGTGAGGTTGAAGTTGGCGGGGCCTTGCAATGTCCAACCAAGAGCAGTACACACAGCCACAGGGCTCCCAGGAGGACCTGTTCGGATCGGTTGTTTGGGAAGCAGCAGATGTGGAAAGTCAGAGCCTATCAGGAGGAGCGGTTGGACCTTGTCAACGTTCGGCAGAGGAAGACCTTGCAGGTGGGAGTATCTACGCATGAGCGACTTGACAGGATAGCTATGCTCTGAGAGGCTCAGCTCACCAGCAGTGAAGGCATTAAAGATGTTGTACCTTTGTTTGGGAGAATGAGCTGGGGAGATGTCGAAAGAGACAGCTGCTCCTTGTAGATGGATAACCTCATGGCGAACAGTACGCAAAGGCAAGCTCTCAGGCTCTTTGTCTAAATGGAGATGCTGGACTGCTGAGGGAAGGATGAGGGTTCTCTCTGATCCGTCGTCCAGGATAGCAAAACCTTCCAGAGAGTGCTCGGCATTGTACAGGCGCACCTTAACTAGCTTCAACATGACTCGATGCGGACGACTAGGACGGTCAACGTATATAGTGCCGGGAGCAGCACTGACCATTAACACTTTCTTAGCCTCTTGGGAACACACTTCGTGGAGCACAGTCAGGTGTTGCTGTTTGCACACCTGGCAAGGCTTCTTGAGAGTACATGCCTCAGGTTTATGGTTTCTGCCACACCTCCAACAGCCTCTGTCTTTGATCCAGGTGGAAATCTCTGATGGAGTGAGCGTTTTAAATTTGGGGCATAAGCTGAGGTAATGCTCACGGGCGTCACAGTACGGGCAGTAAGGCTTCACACTAGGTTTACCTTTGGGTGACTTTGTGCTACGAGCAGGATCTGGAGGGGCTACCTTAGCTTGGCTCTCAGTGTTGTAAAACACGTTGGATGAAGGACTCTGGGATTTCCTTTGGCCCTTAACTGACTTAGGCTGGTCTTGAAACATCAGAGCTGCTCGAGATGAAATGCGCTTTGCTTGTGACTTTAACTGAAGCCAAACAGAGAAGTCTTCAAGCGTGTAGGTCTGATCAGTGCCAGTCCTCAGGATGCCTCGGTTTATGCTGTACTCTACAAACCCATCTCGATAGTTAGTAGGCAATTTACTGAGCAGCCTGTCGACGTGTGAGCCGCATCGCAGTTCATAGCCGTTCTCACCCTCGAGGGAGCGTAGCATGCCAACTAGACCTTGTACTGATAGGGCAAAGTTGTCAAACGCCTCTGGATCTCCAGATCTTACGTGAGGTGAGTTTAAGATGGTACCAAGCTCACTCTGCACGAGCTGACGAGGTTGCCCATATTTGTCTTGGAGAGCCTGGAGGGCTGAGGTATACGGCCTTGGATCGTGCATGTAGGCTTGGGCTAGCTTGAAGGCGCTTGGCAGTTTCAGATGGTCGAGGAGGACTTGATATTTGAACTGCTCTGTAAGGTGAGCATGTGTATTGAGCAGATTATCCAAAGCCATCTTGAGCAGGGCAAAGTCTGACTCTTTACCTGAGGTGAAGAGAGGTAGAGTAGGTCTAGGAAGGCCATAAGAGGTAGCAACTAGTAGCTCCATGAGGTCTGTACCTGGCGGTGCCCTATAATTTAAAGGCGCTGTGCCCTGTTGTGCTAAAGGTGGCATATGAGGGTAAGGATAGGACAGCGTGTTGGGAACTGATAGCACTGGTTGTAAAGGTGTAACAGGTGGAGGCACATGTTGGATCTGGGCTTGGTTATAGACCATCTGTGGCTGGCGAAATAGGCCCATACTCTGTTCTACTGACAGTGACGGAGCACATAAGTTAACGGCACTCACAGCTGGTCTAGGAGCTGACTGCGAAGCTGGGTTGCTGATTGCAGAAGGAGGAGGAAGCATGGTAATATACGTAGGCTGAGGCTGGGCAAGTATACTAGTAGTAGTATAAGCACTCACTTGGGGAGCGGGCTGGACTAATGGAGGACTGGTCGAGTCAGGTGGACTAATGACTGCACTGGAGACTGGTGTCAGAGCATGAATAGACGGAGTAGAATGGAGCAGTCCATGTGGCTGAGGCTGAGCCACTGATGATGACCTGAGGTTGTACTCACATTCGCTGAGGGGCCTGGAGGAACGGGGACTCTCACTTCCTTCTTCCTTCAGGAAAGACGTGATCAGAGCTGCTTGCGCCAATTCCATCTCTTTCTCTTTCAGTCGCCGTCGCAGCATCTGATGTCTGGTGATAGCCTCTCTATTCTTGTATGCCATCTCTGCTTTCTCCTCCAGTCGACGTCTATATCGTTCTTGTTCTCTGAGAAGTTCCTCCTTCTCATCGAGGGCGTCTCTGGCTTCTTTGTCCAAAAGAGTACACTGCTCGTCCACTAGAGTCTGCTCCATAATCTGCCGCTGTGCTTCTGCTAATTCCATCCGCTTAACCTGCTCCTCCAGCATGGCACTCTGTAGCGCGGAAAGCCCTTCTGCAGCAGACCTCTTTGTTGATAAGGTCTCACTGACTTGAGATCTTGGTCTGCTACGATGAGAAGATACCAAGGATCGACATGACTCTGCTCTTACAAATGGCAGTGAAGGTGGATCAAGGATCGGGATGTTGTGAGCTGGGGCTGCTGCTCCGAATTCCTCAGCTTCGGTAGCAGGAAGTACTGTGACTCTCGGTCTGTACCCAACTTCAAAGTTTGCAAGGGATGCTGGTAACTGTATCTCCCGCTGGGGTCGAGAACGCACTGCTGGATCTGCAGATGGTTGTCCTGGCTCCATATTGTCTCCAGAAAGCTGTCAGATCCGGCTCGAAGGACCATGTGGTAGAGTGCGATACTCTGAAGAGATAATACTGGTCTGACAGTTTCCTTTGACAGGGCTCCGGTCAAAGAGAAGGGCACGGAGAAATTATTCCAGCAAACTTTAATTACTGAAGTTTGAGTACAGGCATCAGTGTACAAATTGGTGTGTATGTTTGTGTGTGTGTGGTCTATAAAAGAAACAAAGAATAAATAATATTAATCACAATGTACAAAGATATAAAACATGTACAAAATGTATACAGTAATATCCAATATAATTATAAACATTGAATCAGAATACTAAAACATATTAATTTGGTCAAATAAGTCGAAAAGAGCCATAAACAACTAATATACAGGCATACAAAGAGGTTGATGGGGCAAAGTATGAATACTAAATGGATTTCGTGGTCTTTGCTTCCCTCTAGTGGAAGCGAGCGCAACTGCACCCCATGCCCTCGACACATGAGCGGCTCAAAGCCCGGGAATGTCGAACTAAACTCTGAGCGCGTCTGAAGCGGTCTGAAGACGACACAGAGGCTAGACACGATTTAACTGTAGGACTAAAGTACATAACTGAAATATAGTACTCGAGAATACAGCCTAAAGCTGAAATAATGTAAAGGAAACAATCTATAGACTAATACGTCTTATAACAGTCACATAATACATATCAACTAAAGAAATACACACGAAAGTATCAAACCCATGCATTTAAGAGACTTAACAGGACAACAGATGAAAGTAGACAATATCTAAACAATTCTGATGGCAATATTTGCATATTAGTACAGAATAAAACTTACTTTCGTTTAGATTACGCACACGAGAGCTACCATCCCTCAGAGTGTGGAGTCGGTAATAAGGAAATGATGCACTCAGAAAGGAAGTGACATCACTACAGTTTCAAAATAAAACGACAAGAAATAAAAGACTTTCTGACACCCTCAGAAACAGGCAGTGGGCTCAGATTGGTTAGTTTGGGCCGGTGTGTTGTGATTGGCTAAACTGCGTAGCGCACGTTGTCCGGAACCGCCACGCTCCTTACCTTTACGGGCGTGAGTTTCATGTGCTCCGGTTAATGTAAATAATGGTGTCGATACTGTCGTATCAGTTTGAGCCCGAATCAGACCCAGAAAGCGGCGATGAAGAGAGTCAAGCAGAACCTCCCCAAACACGGCTGTTACAAAACGTTTCTGAATGGTACGTTTTTGAATTATTATTATTCTATTCTTCTATTATTACATAAGAAATTTGATACCCTGTTATACTTGAAAATGCTACTGCTGCTTGTTAGCTTTTTGAGATACGTTTTTATCTTGATTAAACATTTAATACAAATGATTACATAAGTAATACAGTTTTTTAAAGTTATTGTTTTATCGATATAATGAACAACCGTTTAGCTATTAACAAAACTTAGTTTACTCTGTGTATCGTTTTCTTTAGGTGTACATCGCTACTATAAACAAACACTGTTGACATTGATCACGTTCATGATCAAATCGAAAAATTACGTCATAAAGTAGCTATACATGGCAAATACATTTACAAAATCTATATGATTACAAATTCAGGTCCAAAATGTTTGCCATAGAAACACGAAATAGCATAACCAAGTCTATAGACTATGATATAACTGACTATAAAGCCAGCGCTGGCATTTGTTTACGTCCTTGATAAAACGAAACCATTACTTCTAAAATTATACAAATACGTTTAAAAATTATTAAGTCTTACTTACAGGTTGTGGCCCAACAACTGCTGCATCTGGTTTTAACGTTGGAACAGCTTCAGGTTTTAGCAACAGTTTCTTGTGGAATCCAGCATTGAATTGTTGGAGATTCAGGAAGCTGTCTTCAGTGAAATGTGCAACGCTATCTCACGACCAATTCGTATGAATTTGTACGAGTGATTAAAAGCTGGCGAATTCGTATGAATTCATACGACCTCACTCATACGGATTCGTACGATTTGTCTAAACCCACGTGATGGGTAGGGGCGGGGTCAGGGGTAGGTCATTCGTATGAATTCATGCGAATTTGGAAATCGTAAAATACGTACGATTTAGCAAAAATCCTATAAATTCGTACAAATTCGTACGAGTCAGGTCGTATGAATTGTTACGAATTAGCCACTCGTACAAATTCGTATGAATTGGTCGTGAGATCGGGTTGAAATGTGCCGCACAAAGAGCTAAATTACGATTGTAATTGTCAGAAACAGCTGGATGAAAATAACACACTTTCGACAGTATGGCTAGCTCTCCACTGTAACTCTTCCTCTTCGGCAAAGCCAGAAATATGCCCATGCCCTTTTTTGCGTATTCCGGAGGGAGGGTTGATGCAAATGTATGGGTTAGTGACGTCTAAAACCCAGCTGTAGTCCCGATCGAGTCGTTTTTGTAGGCATTTACACTTCCTGATTTTTAAAAGACGATATCTCTGCTTACATTGAACTTTCAGCGCTGCAACTTTGCAGATAATGTTCATGCACCAACAGCAACATTACACACTATTTAAAATGAAAAAATTGAAATCGCAATCAACCACCCTTTTAAGAACACACGCTTTTATGGCAAATGCAAATCGCGCGTCCTGCATGCTTTTGACGGGTCAGTGTGCAATCAGACTCCTGACCAGGCGAATATTTTGGCTTGCCATACGCATGTGGTGCAGGGTGCAGCGCGCTCGATTTTCCAGGCGAGATGAAAAAGTCTCAACTTTTCAGAGAGTGCTGCAAGCGCACCGCAGGCCATGTGACAAAAACCAACTGGTCAGCTTCGGCCTTTCCGTAACAACTTCGAAAGCTCGGCAGAACAGCTGATCATAGCTGTACTGTGCAGTTTTTATTTCTCATCTCCATAAATATAGCCTATCTAGTAGTAAAGTTAATACAAAATCTAGAAACCCTAGATTCTGGCCCACCTCGACTTAATCCAGGCCCACCCATCTGTCACGTTCTGCATCCGCCACTGATCCAGACACACACGGAAACTCCTCGTAAGTAAAAAAAAAGAAAAAAAAAAGCCTTATCTAGTGCGGCCAAAGAGCGTGCAAGCGAGCACTGAGAACGAGCATGAGACTGGCTGCAGTTTCTCTAACGGCCACTGGTGTCAGTAACGCTTAGACATTTCAGAACTTCCGCAATGCTCCTTTAATGCTAAGTCGGATGTAGCAAATGTATTATGCACAATTTAACTCTCAATACATTACACAATACAGGGCACACTGGAACATCAAATAACAGTATTAAAAACTTTAAAATAGCAATTATATTATCACTTTGCATGAAATAAGACTCAAAAATTGTGTTTGCATTTAGCCTCTAACATCAAATTCAGAAACTGAGAAAATAAGTGTGGACTAACGTTAAGTAGTGCTTTGATTCATTTTTTCACTTTGCAAACTCCATGCAAAAAGAATGCTGTGCATGGAGTGTGGACTCCATGCCGTGTGTGTCTGCTATTTTAAAATTAAAATAATAATAATCTCAAATTGAGCCGGAGGTGGTAAATTCCTAATAATGTAAGTATTTTTTTAGGTATTATAATAAGATACCTAAACTAGGTTGTGCATACAGCTCAACTAAAGCGATCATTATAAAGGTGTTTGAACAACAAAACACATTCACTTGCACATATTTGACAATCGGAATATCAGATATATCCTGCTATTGTTGCTGCTGTGTGACAAGCAGTGAATGACGCGTCTTCATGGGAACCATAAAGTGATACTACAATTGCGCCTGCGCCCCACACTTTGAGAAACGCTGAGCTAACTTAAAGGATTAGTTCACTTTTTAAAAAACTTATGCTGATAATTTACTCACCCCCATGCCATCCAAGATGTCCATGTCTTTTCTTTTTGTCGAATGAACGAAATGACTCGAAAAAAAAAGATTTGTTCATTAATTTTGATGAACGAGTTTGAACAGGAGAGTCACGAACGCGCATCACAGAACAGAGCAAGGCGAGCATTTGTGCTCATTTTCATTGTTGGTCGACACAAGCCAAAAAGAGGAAAAATCCTGACCAAACGGAGGTACCCCATTGTTAAGTTAGCTGTTAAAGGATTAGTTCACTTTTAAAAAAACTTTTCCTGATAATTTACTCACCCTCATGTCATCCAAGATGTCCGTGTCTTTCTTTCTTCAGTCGTAAATGAAGGTTTTTGATGAAAACATTCCAGGATTTTTCTCCATATAATGGACTTCAATGGGACCCAAACGGTTCAAGGTCCAAATGACAGTTTCAGTGCAGCTTCAAAGGGCTTTAAACGACACCAGACGATGAATAAGGGTCTTATCTAGCGAAACCATCGTCATTTCAAAATTAATAAAAAAGTTTAAGTTTTATAAGCACAAATGCTAGCCTTGCTCTGTTCTGTGATGTGCGTTCGTGACGTGACCTTTTCAAAGTAATTGCGTATTACGTGACGTCACAAACGCATCACAGAACAGAGCATTTGTGCTTATAAAACTTTTAAAAAATTATTTATTTTTGAAATGACAGATCGACTATTCAAAATAAAATAATAGGCCATCTATGAGTGCCTGGATTTCATAACGCTTTTAAACATGTTTTATGTGTTTGGAATGCGCTCAAGAATGATTGTGGTTTTCTTTGGGATGGGTTTTATTGAATCAAGAAAGTGTGGTTTTCCTTTCACACAATGTTTTTAAATGTCATCTATGTTCTTCCAGAGGATTTGTGCCACCATGATAGATGTGTGTTTGTTTGTTCAGGTTGCTACTTTACCTTCACTGTGCATTTGCAGATGAGGGAAGTCTGAATTTATATATTGATGAACTTTTGTGAACACAAAACTCGGCCACAGCTTCTTTTAGCAGTAATACTGACTGAAAAACATGGCAGTACCACATCAGGGCAAGAAATGACCATTATTTACCTCAGTTCATGTTCAAATTCAAGCCCAAATTGATTCCTCTTTCATGTCTTCTTGTATTTGTATGGACAAATACTCACAAAATTAGGTCAAAATACCAGTCACAGCAAGTATTCATAAACACAGTCGGTTATCTCTCAAGAGAAAAAGGATATGCTTTGTTATAATGGATCCGTGCATTTAGTATTAAAGTGACAGCAGCCTATAAATACCTGCTGTTGTCTATATGTCATTAATGTTAATCAAACTACAAACACAGCTTTAACAAAGATGAATCTATATTACATTTACGCAGTGAACATAGTTTTATTTTTAATGTATTACATTTCTGTAACTGAAATTAATACTACATTTAGACCTTACTTAATTTGTAACTTTGTTACATTGTATTTGTGCTTGTGATTTATGCATTTGTTCTTATTTTTGCTGACTGTTCACTTGCCTTTAATAATGTTTGGACTTTATTAGTTAGTCTGGTTTTTGATGTGGTATCAGAGTACTTAACGTGTGCTTTAAGTAATAAATGGAAAGGAAATTTACCCCCCACTCCCAAAATATATATTTTTTTTCTCGCTGATCTGAAAAACAATCTGATCTGTGAATCAAAAACCGTAATATAATTAGAACTTTGAGTTTTGTGATCCGTTGAACCACTAGAAGGTGGTTGCAGAATGGTGCAGTGAGCATGACTAATTACAAAATAAATAACAGATAAAAACTTATTTTTGTCGCCGTCATAATTTGAATTAATTAAACGTTTATTGTAGGCTACTATAGCAACAACATTAATATTAAAAACAGCACAATTGAACCATTTCACATTTCCGGGTTTCTCAGAAGCAGACGAGAGATTACATTAAATATATATTCTTTTGTGTTCAAGTTTGCTCAAAAAGAAAAAGTGTTTTCATAACTTTAAACAAGAGGGAAAAAACAGATCGATAATGGCAGTCAGAAGAGGGATTTCAATTTTACTGTTACTCCCAAACCCTGACAGAAGCTCGTTTTGTAATTTGATGCAAATGTAATATAATACAACGTATAGTGTTATAAATGTAGCCTGCATGTATAAAATAAAATAAAAACGTTGCAGGATTTTACGACGAAAAAGGCGGAAAAAGTTTACCGTGAAAAACGATTTCCAGTGAACAGCAGCAGCAGGTGTTTCTGTAACCGGTAGGAGTCGCTGTGACGCTCTTTAGTGCGACGGTAAAACCACTGAAGAAAACGAAGGCTTGCCGCTCAGACTGAGGTATGTTGTTTTGTCTGTAGTGATTTATTGAGCTTAAATCAAGCGTTTTCTCGCTGTTTATCCTTAAAACCCTAGTCAACCATTGTCCAACTTATATATTTTTATTAAAACTGACTCTTAGAAATGAGTAGCCTATCACATCCTGTTTAATATCCGAAAATTTTATATAATTAAATCCATCACTTAATAAGTGTTAGATGATAATATATATATATATATATATATATATATATATATATATATATATATATATATATATATATATATATATATATATATATACCGGTATATATATATATATATATATATATATATATATATATATATATATATATATATATATATATATTATATTTTATAGTCATACTCAAGAAACTAAGCAAATGCACATAAACACGTGCATTTATAATATCTTGATAACCTAATTTTTTATGATTCACAATTACACATTGGTGATAATAACAGAAACTATTTACTGTTTTGCATTTTGGTATTTACCTTTTCCTTTTACAGCAAAACCTTTTTATGTGGTATGTCCTCATCTAACCTCATCTTTTATGATTGGGATGTCTTTTTTAATGGCCAGAAGCAGAAGATCAGATAACTGTTCTATATGAATACTTGCTGGAGCTTTGAATGCATGTTTGCAGTGTTGAACTGCCTTTAGCAGCCTCCCTTCGCTCTTTCTTTCTGTCTTTGTCTTCTTTTTTTGTGAAGGCATTGCTTTTTTGTTGTTGTTGTTGTTGTTTTTTTGGGGGGGGGGGGGTGTCTAAGAACGTGGATATGTTGTTCAAGTTGTTAGCAGTAGTAGAAGACTAGTGTCATAATGATGACTTAGTATCAAATAATAATGAAAAACTTTCTCGTAATAATTACTTAAAATATCATAATGAGAAACTTTCTCGTAATAATGACTTAACATCTCATAATAATGAGAAACTTTCTTATAATGAGAAACTTTCTCGAAATAATGACTTAACATCTCATAATAATGAGAAACTTTACCTTTCTTGTCTGTTACCTTGTCCGAGCGGGGCAGTTGTCCCCTCCTCGACAAAACCCTGAAGGTCCCGTTTTAGGACCGTCTTTGCTCAAGATGGAGCTCCAGGGGTGGCAGGCAAATCTGACTTTGGCCCAGGACAGGCAACCCTCCCTGTGTGCTGGCAAGGGAGGTCTAAGAGCATGGAGCTCTGAACCCACCGCAAGTTTTTGGACTTTGTCATTTTTAAGAGCTAGGCATCAGAGTCAAACCTGACATGGGCATTTGAGCTTGATTCGTGCCCAGGGAAGCTGCGCCCTGCCTCACTCCTTAGCCCAACTCACTCCCCAGCCAGTGTGCACCCTCTCCGTCCTGGGTCACAGCCATTGAGGTTCTGGAGGTTTGAACCCACTGCAACTTTAGACTTTGTCATTTTTAAAGCGTGTCTCTTTCAGAGGAAAAATCCCACCATGGGCGTTTGAGATTTATTCGTGCCCAGGAGAGATGCCCCCTGCCTGGGATGCACTTTTCAGAAAAAAATTAGCCCGTCTTTTCCTGGAGGTTTCATGTTTTTCAGAGCTCCACCACGGTGGAGATTGAACTCAATCCCCAGCAAGAGTGCACTCTCTCTGGCTTGGGTCATTGCCTTGAAGGCCCTGGACCTTTGAGACAACCGCAACTTTTTTGACTTTGTCATTTGTAAGAGCTTTACTCCATAGTCAAATCCGCCATGGGCATTTGAGCTTGATTCGTGCTCAGGAAAGCTGCGCCCTGCCTGGGACGCACTTTTCAGAAAAACGAGCCCGTCTTTTTCATCTTTTTCACCCCTTCAGCCCCCCAGAGCCAAGTGCCAGACTCCTAGGGAGAAGGGGGCACTCTCCTTCTCGCAAAACTCAAATAGCCCGTTGCAGGACACCCTTTGCTACGGAAGGTTGTCCAGAACCTGGACGGCCGCCTACGAGCGCATGCATTTTGATGGATGGTGACCAACTGCAAACGTCTTTAAACGGCCATAACTCGGCGAAGGCGTGTTGTATCGACGGTAAATTTTTATCGTCTTTAGAACGGGACAAGACCTTTCCAATGAGCCCAACCCCCCATGGGCCCAAAATACAGCGCCCCGAAAGTGAAAAACTCAAACATCTTGTTGGAACCTTCTAGTTGAACTGAACAAATGATATAAATTTCAGAATTTTTGGTGGTGTTTTCGCGGAGATATTAGCCGAAAATCAGCGGAATGCTTTGAGCGGAGTGGAGCGGTGGGGGTGGGGAAGAGGGGCACCTCAGTCGAGGAGGGCAGAGGGGCAGTGGCTCTAGCCACCGGGCCACCCCCCTGTGCACGGCCCTCCGATGTGGAAGATGGCTGTTTTTGTAATGAAATATGATTTTCGAAAGACAATTTGCTGTCTAATTTAACTCCCAGGTCTTTAACTGTATTGTATTCTAAAAGATTCTGTGAGATGTTTTTGGTCCAATAAGTAATACCTCAGTCTTATCTGAATTTAATAGAAGAAAATGACATGTCATCCAGTATTTTATGTCTTTAACACACTCAGTAATTTCATCACGACCAGATTAAACTTCTAAAATATTTGACAGATTATCATCGACATAATAAAAATGATGCAGCAGTATTGCACAACTAAGTCTTCTTCCTGTCCTATAGTTGTAAAGCACTGCAATTGTTCGTGAGGGGCGATACTTGAGGCTGAATCTGAAAATGCTGTCAAGGTTGTTCATTTACAATTGTATTTCTGATGCTTTCGATTTTCTCAGTAAAGAAATTCATAGTCATTACAACTAAACTGTGATGGAATATTCAGTTAAGGTAACGTAAGTTTATTTAAAAACCCCAGTGTTAAATCCACACTCCTCGGAGTTTATTTCAGTCCACACTCAAAATTTGACGAGTCGTAGTTTTCAGTTTAATTGCAAGACCGCTCCGCTTGCCACGGCGCCTACGGCGTTTCCTCAATGTAAGAAGAGGCCGTCGACGCAGGTATTCAGGGAAATCAGACAGAAACGGTGGAGGATATGAACCAGAGACATCCGAGACAGCGTAGTTGAAGTCCAAAACTGCTTTTCTAATCTCTATCAGAGATTGCCGGTCGTATATAAGTGTGTCTGAGTGATAATAAGCTAAAATGTTATTAAAAAATGACCACAGCACCAGGAACAACAGACGTAATGCAAAACACAAAGGCGCCGCCATGTGATCCTCTCGATTATTTGTTTGTTTCTTTAAAATCAATGAGAGACTGGCCAGCAGGGTCAAAACCGGGTCAACAGTGTCAAAACCAAAGAATATGAAAGGCATTCTCAGAAATGCAGTATGACACTAGGCAATACTTCTTTGCTTGTCTGGCAGTTACAACTCAGTTACAGCAGCCCAAACAAAATCTAATATAAAGTCAAGGAGGGTCAAGAGCCCAACTAAAACACACACTGATCATCATTAGGGATGCACCGAAATGAAAATTCTTGGCCGAAACCGAAAAAGAGGAAACCAAGGCCGAAAACCAAAAACCGAAACACCGAAAGAAATTATGCCAATTATTACCATTGCATTTATGGCCATGACTGTGTACTAACTTTACTAAAACCAAGGCATTGCAATTGCATAAATTAATATTAAAGTTTCAAAGAATAAATCAATTGCAAATTATGTGTTTATTTAGAACATTGCAACAATGCACGGTATAAAATAAAATTCAAAGTAAAATGTTTATATTGACCCCACTTATGTGTACATTAAATAATAATGCACAGGCCTACTGGCCTGCAAAAAGGTTTTAAAATTAAATGTTCTCATAAAAAAAAACAAAGTGCATTTAGGTAGTGCATTTACATTTTTTCTCTATAGGACTACTACAAGAAAGTGCATTCAGAACAAGTGCAACTGCTTAAAGATACAACATTTTCTCAACATAATAGTGTATCAAAACAAAGACTGCCATAGCCAATATGTTATCTGTAGAAATTTAACAACAACAAATGCACCAAGAACTGCAGATGTTCAAAGTGGATAAAAATATTTAAACACTAGACAAGCCCATTCTACTTCTTGAGGTAAAGTGGCAGGTTTTTCTTGATGAAGAGTAGCTTCTCTGCTTTATCACAGTGAAGTCTGTTCCTCTTCTCATCGAGAACATGAGCTGCTGCACTGAACAGTCTCTCGCTGTCAGTGCTTGTGCAAGGAGCAGACAAGTACTTGCGTGCCATCTTTGCCAGGTCAGGAAAGCGGCCGTGATTACTTCTCCAGTAGGCAAGAGGGTTATCACTTCTGGGGATGGGGACTTCAGACAGATAACCATCTAGCTGTTGAGCAGTTGAGCTTGTCATCTGCCTGACATTTGAGAAACATTTGAGAGAATGTATTTAAATAGGGCCAGTGCATAAATATATATATTTTTTTATCAAATTAAAAAAAATATCTAGCAGAAATATGGCTACAATCTGATACAGATATACAATCACATATTTTGCCTACGAACAGAATAACCTACCTATTATTTGAGGCACTTTCTTGCAGGATTTCACTGAACATATCAGACAACGAGGGTGCATGCCCCTCATCTGGTGCAGAGAGACGAGTCTTTTTTTCTGCGCTCTGATCTCCGTGCGCTGCTCCGTCTTCACGCGGGTTCCCCGCATCCATCATTGCCTGGATAATTTCTCGTGCGCGCTGCTTTATTTCCGCATCCAAGTAATGGTCTTTATAACGCGGATCAAGTACAGTCGCGATGAAGTGCAGAGGATCCGAATAGATCTCAGTGAAACGTGTGCTGACAGACTCTAAGAGTGTACTTTTCATAGTTTTCACTCCGTGGTCCGTCTCAACCTCTTTGCTTAGGAGACGCTTTAGTGCTGCGATTAGAGGAATGACGTCCGCTACAGATGCATCAGAGGAGCTGATCTCTTTGGTTAGCTGCTCAAAGGGGGCAAGTAGAGAGATAATGTTCTCTATTAAGACCCACTGGTGTGAAGTGAATGTCGCGGGGAGCTCATGGTCTGCGCTATATGCAGCTAAGACTCGCTTTTGCGCAAAGAGGCTTTGCAACATGTAAAAAGTGCTATTCCAACGCGTACTCACGTCTTGCTGGAACCGTTTTATTGGTGCTCCAAACTGATCTTGCATAGACTGCAAGCGGGAATAGGCCAGCTGCGAATGTTTAAAGTGGCCCACAATTCTTCTGCCTATAGCCAGTACGTCTTTTACGCTGCGTTG
>JAZAVI010001339.1:0-20262 GCA_036326025.1 Chrosomus eos
TTATTGTAAGTATTCATTAAATGTAATATGATATCTATAAAATGTTTGTTTTGTACACTTTGTTCAAACGTATGGAAGCGTCTCGTTAGTGTCGTTTAACTAGCAGTAGCGGCGATATTGCCCATATTCCGCATATCAAGCGCAAGCATAAAGCTTAACGTTACCACAAAGAACCGGCAAAAGTAATGTTTATCCAGCATTATACATTTTAATTGTTTATGAATAAACTAGTGTTTTCTGGCTGCAAAGATACAGTTGGTGCTGTTGACGCCATCTTCGCATAATGGTGATCAGCAACCAAATATTGATAATGTGGAAGTTACTGCCTTTTGCCTTGGCATGACTTTTCACTTTTTGCTGAAAATACAAAGGCAGAGTACAGTAACTTTAAAATAGTGGTCAAAAATTAAGTTTGAGCTCAAGATTTTTATATGTAGATAATTTTAATTACTTAAACATCTAATTGCCAGATTTCCAGTGTCCTACCTATAATTAATTTGGCGGGACAACTAAAAATCTTTAAAGTCATTTTTCTCAGTTCCACACTCTAGTGAGTTAAGGTCTTTTGCCTTTGTAGGGCAGTATTGACAAGCACTCAAACTACTCCAATTTGTTCTTTTAGGAGTTTAAATTATTAATCTAATAATTAAAACATAATTATTAATGTTGTCCTGCTCAGACTTGTGCAAGGTTTAAGTTACATCAAACTTCTCTATTTTAGGTATTTAAATGTTTATTTTGTCCTCAAGTTTACTATTGGACCATGTTTAATTAAACCTGGTGGGCTGCATCAGACTGCTCCATTTTGTTTGTATTTATCTTTGTCTTAGATTAAGCATCGGTATCGGCCGATCACCATGACAAGAAATCGGCAATCGGTATCAGCTGCAAAAATCCTGATCGGAGCATCCCTAGCATCTACCCTTAACACAATTTGTTTTTTTACACAAGCAGTGCACAAGTTCCAGTATGGCCTCTGGAGCTGGCAGAAGTGTTGTCCAGTCCACTCCGTAGAAATCTCCTACCATCTTCCAGCCATGATTTACAGGAGGAGGAATGTCCTGCACCGGTGTACTGCAGCCTGATAGCTGCCCGCTTAGAAGTGTAGCGATCACGGGCGTAAGGCCTCAGAGCCTGGGTTATTACTGGAGTTGCCTCTCCATTCTCTGCCTCTACCACTTAGGTTCTGCACCCTTCCGGATTAAAAAGAAATGGTTTGTAACTTTCATGTATAGGTTCCACCTGTTCCCTTAACATGGGTAATGGGTAGACCAGTTTGACAGCGTTCAGGTGTCCGGCCTTGTTGATGTTAAAGATGCCATAATTGGAAGGGTAATTTTTTGCAGGGTATTTTTAATATATTACTGTTAATACACTGTATATATTATTTGTACTACTCTCATACTGTTACTGCTCCTACACTGCATAAGGCTACTGCTAATACATTAAACATTTATAACTACTATTACATACTACTTAATTAACTGTATACTACTGTCTGCACTGTCTTATACTGCACCGCTTGTCTGTACAATATAATACCAAACTTCCTTTGCCGTTTCTTCAGCTAATACTGCGTTCTCTCCTCCTTTGTGCTCGTTTTATCTTCATGAAATGGCTGTTGCACCCCCTGTGTTAGCTGGTTTGACTAACTGGTTTGTAGGTTCCTGGCTTTGTAACTTGTATGGCTGTGCTGTCTCTTCTGCTATACTTCCCTCAAATATATGCATGCAGCACTTCATGTTTTGCCATTTCTTCCCAGTAAACATGCAGGAAAAATAGAATTGTCTGGCTCGTTTTTATGACGTTGTGTTTCCAAGCAATACCATGGATCAAATGTGTGAAATCAGAATGGTGAATTAACTAAAGATTACTAAGAAATGACAGGACATCGTATAAAAAAAAATAGTTACATAAAATAAAAACGGTAAGAATGGACAATGTTACCTCTACTTTCACATTTGTATGTAGCATAAGTGGTAAAATGAGTTAAGATCAATCTTTCCTGGGCTAGAACCTAGGGCTGCATGATATTGAATAAAAATGTGTTAACTCATTAAATAATGCGATATGATAATGATTAAAGTGTGTAAAATAAACTAAAATTATCTTTAAAATTCTATAACCTAAATATGCGTTTCTTATTCTTTTTGTGACACGAAAATATCCCTACAACTTCTGAAAGTGAACAGGGCTTCAGGTAGGACTACATTCGATTTATTTAACAGAAACTGAATAATCAAGTGTAAAAAATAAAACACTGCTTAGTTTTCCCTGTATGAAATAAATATATATATATATATATATATATATATATATATATACTGTTCTTATTAACGCTACAAAAGTTATTCAGCCAAGAGCAGTGAGTGATTTTCTCTTTTGTTCATGACCACACTTATTGCAAGCTGTTGCGATATGCATATTGCGATATATACATTTGCGAAAATTTCGATAAATTATGCAGCCCTACTAAAATCCCTTATCGAAACGATGTGCACTGACACCAGCTTCTTATCAGCGCGGAACGCACCAGCGTGTTGACAAATGCGTCACCAACACCGACACCTTCCCACGCACGCTATTGGATGAAGGCAACAAATACGTCACACATTCCGGACCCCACACGTAGCTGCCTGCTCTATTCGCCGGGAAAATAACCCGGAGAAAGTTACCGATATTATAATAATGTGCAAAGTATGTGAGTGGCAACAATTTTTATTTGCTTTGTTGAAAAGCGTAGCGGTTACATATAAAAAACTGGGTTATCCCTCACCACAGATCGTCTGAAAACAGGAAATCTCCCCTCGGCCCACCGTCTAAGATCTGCCCACAAGACTATATTGGGTCCAAAATAAACAAATTTTAACTTAAATAATTTAAGATACAAAAAATATATCCACAGCATTTTATCAGTTACACGAGAAAGCATTTATGTAGCACAACCTTATACATACTTATAATGTAGTGAATTTTCACCCTTGTTGCCTTAGCATGGGGAATTCGATCAATGTCTTTTTCACTCAGATTCACCATCACATCCAGAGCAACTTCATCTGCAGTCCAAAGTCATCTGATGTAGTGTCAGCTGGAAATCATTTGGAAGTTTCTGTAGAACAACATTTTAGCCTCAGTAACCCTCTCTACATGCTTGTGTAAGCATAAACCCCCTCAGTAATAATGGCTGAGGTGAATATGTTATCATGTATAAATGAGTGGCAGGACCGGTGCAGGATATTTTAATACTTGTAATGACCATTAACTCTCACCATTTGACTAATGAGGGGAATGAAATCCTGTGTCTATGGCCCTTCAGGCACCATCTTACTTCCCTAAAGCCATGAACTGGACATGTAACTTACAGTATGCCAATGAAGCAAAAGTGTGACCTTAAAAAACCTGGTTGGAAACATGATATATAGAAACCGCATTATTGTTCTTGTTTCACCACCAACAACCTGCAATTACAGACTGTACTTTGATCATCTGTCATAATTGATCTCCTTTCTGTATCTTAATCACTTCTCTATTTTTGGCCTGAAGTTAATATGATGGCAGCTGTTATTTGTAAAGGAAATAGGCCTAAAATAAGCAGTACATTTTTTCACCAGCTATTTATAACCTGTTATGAAGAATGATGAACCTTATTCTTTGTCATATTCGTGGTGTAATGCAATGTGAATTACATAATAGAACCATAAGCTGTAACATGCATATTAGCCTTCAGATGATTCCTATTGTCTCCTGTGCTCTTTCTTTCTCTTGACTTGGTTTCCCCCTCACATTTAGAAGTTGAATTATTTCAGTTTCCTCATAGTATTGACATGGCAGAGCACAAGAGTTGGCTGCACTGTAAATTCTAATAAGTTCAGTTTACTTAAAAAAAGTTTGGAAACCGATTGCCTTATTTTTGCAAAGCAAACTTAAAGGGAAAACTGAAGTTAAGTTAATAATCAGCTTAAAGTAAAGAAACCAAACTCTTCCCAAGTAAATTAAATAATAAATATCAAGTTTGTTAACTAAAATTTTACATTAAACTTACTCAATAATATTTACTAATACTACTTAAGATTTAATAGTAAGATTACTTGAGTAATTCCATTTAACTAACAGTGTTATCATGTGTTCTGCAAACATCTTAAATACTATTATTCTCAACATGGTTTTAATCTGCCATTCTAAGCTACACAGACTTAAAAAAATACGTGCAATCGGTTTCCACATTTTCTTCAAGTAAAGTGAACGTATTTTTAGTAGTTCAAATAGCATGGAATACACTTAACACAAGGGTGAAATTCTCAACTGTTTATTTTTTGTAAAAAACATGTTTTACAGAAAAATTAAGACCATCACAATAAAAACTAAACTTTAAAACATCTGTGTTCTCTTGACTAGCAGCATTCTGCTGTCATGACATATTCAAAACTGGCACTATATGCAAACAAAACAAGCTAAAATAACATAAAATAGGCCTTTACAACCCAGGAATACAGACCTTTTCTACCTTGAATAGGCTTTTACAACATTAAAATAAAACCTTTTATACCTTGACACAGTATGTGGCTTACTAACCCTAACCCATTTGAACTAGTGGCCACTTGAAATTAGTGCAAATGAATATGCCAATATGCCAACTTCTTAAAGGGTTAGTTCACCCCAAAATGAAAATTCTGTCAGTAATTACGCACCCACATGTTGTTCCAACCCCGTAAGACTTTGGTTCATCTTCGGAACACAAATGAAGATATTTTTTATTAAATCTGAGAGCTGGGTCACTCCTCCATAGGCTTCTAAGGGATTGAAACTTGCCAGCCCCGAAAAGTTATTAAAGACATCGTTAAAATAGTCCAAGTGACTACAGTTCTCAATCTTAAGTTTATCAAGCGACGAGAATACTTTTTGAGCGCAAAAAACAAACAAAAATAACGACTTTATTCAAGTATTCATTTCCTTCTCTGTGGGCCTCGAGATAGTGCGTATCGCTTCTGGTTAAACGTCACACGCATCACACACATGACCAGCGTCGGCCAATAGTGAGCCTACGTGTGACGTACAACACAGAAGCACTACGCAGACTCAATCAGAGGCCCACAGAGAAGGACATGAATACTTGAATTAAATTATTTTTGTTTGTTTGTTTTTTGGACAAAAAGTATTCTCGTCGCTTGATAAGCTTAAGATTGAGCCACTGTAGTCATTTGGATTATTTTTAGAATTTCTTTAATAACTTTTCTGGGCCTGTCAGGTTTCAATCCCTTAGAAGCCTATGGAGGAGTGATCCAGCTCTCAGATTTAATCACAAATATCTAAATTTGTGTTCCGAAGATGAACGAAAGTCTTACAAGTTGGAACAACATGAGGGAGAGTAATTACTGACAATTTTCATTTTGGGGTGAACTATCCCTTTAAATACGGCAGCTTAGGCATCCAAGGCAGAAAGTAAGGAGACACAAGTTTAGCTTAAAAGCTGATTTTTAAAGGGATACTCCACCGTTTTTTCATATTAAACTATGTTATTCCCTTAACTAAGACGAGTTGATACATACCTCTCTCGTCTCAGTGCGTGCACTTAATTGCTCTGTCTTGCGGCGAAACTTTGGTAGCACTTAGCTTAGCCCAGTTCATTCAATAGGATTCAAACAGAGAAGTGACAAAACACCTCCACGTTTTCCCTATTTAAATACAGTTATTAGAGTAGTGTAACTCGACCAAGAACGGTGACAAAATAAAACTTTGTGCTTTTCTAAGTGTGTAAAATGGATAACTATATTGTATGGCAGAATACCATAGCAAGTGCTTGGGAGCACTTCGACTCGGCGCAGTAATATCATCTCTCGTGAAAAATCCTCCCCCCGCTCCCTCTCCTCCTCCCTCTCATTTGCGTCAATAGAACCAAGGATTTTTCACGAGAGATGATATTACTGCGCCGAGTCGAAGTGCTCCCAAGCACTTGCTATGGTATTCTGCCATACAATATAGTTATCCATTTTACACACTTAGAAAAGCGCAACGTTTTATTTTGTGTCACCATCCTAGGTCGAGTTACACTACTCGAGTAACTGTATTTAAATAGGGAAAACGTGGAAGTGTTTGGTCACTTCTCTGTTTGGATCCTATTGAATGAACTGGGCTAAGCTAAGTGCTACCAAAGTTTCGCCGCAAGACCAAGCGATTTAATGCACGCACTGAGACGAGAGGTATGTATCAACTCGTCTTAGTTAAAAGATTAGTTCACTTTTAAAAAAAAAACTTTTGCTGATAATTTACTCACCCCGATGTCATCCAAGATGTCCATGTCTTTCTTTCTTCAGTCGAAAAGAAATTAAGGTTTTTGATGAAAACATTCCAGGATTTTTCTCCATATAATGGACTTTAATGGGACCCAAACGGTTCAAGGTCCAAATGACAGTTTCAGTGCAGCTTCAAAGGGCTTTAAACGACACCAGACGATGAATAAGGGTCTTATCTAGCGAAACCATCGGTCATTTAAAAAATAAATAAAAAAGTTTGTTTTATAAGCACAAATGCTCGCCTTGCTCTGTTCTGTGATGCGAGTTTATCAAAAACCTTAATTTCTTTTCGACTGAAGAAAGAAAGACATGGACATCTTGGATGACATAGGGGTGAGTAAATTATCAGCAAAAGTTTTTTTAAAAGTAACTAATCCTTTAAAGGGATAGTTCACCCAAAAATGAAAAACTTACTCTCCCTCATGTTGTTCCAACCCCGTAAGATTTTCGTTCATCTTCGGAACACAAATTAAGATATTTTCGATTACATCTGAGAGCTGGATCACTCCTCCATAGGCTTCTAAGGGATTGAAACTTGTTCCCCCGAAAAGTTAAAGACATCGTTAAAATAGTCCAAGTGACTACAGTGGCTCAATCTCAAGTTTATCAAGCAATGAGAATACTACTTGTGCGCAAAAAAAAATAAAATATAGACTTTATTCAAGTATTCATTTCCTTCTCCGTGGCCCTCGAGATAGTTCTCGTAGACACATGACCAGCGTCGGCCAATAGTGAGCCTGCGTGTGACGTAGCCCTACGATATCACACTGACGATGCCCACAGAGAAGGAAATTAATAGTTGAAATAAAGTCGTTATTTTTGTTAGTTTTTGCGCACAAAAAGTATTCTCGTCGCTTAATAAACTGAAGATTGAGCCACTGTAGTCACTTGGACTGTTTTAACTATGTCTTTATTAGCTTTTCGGGGGAACACGTTTCAGTCCCTTAGAAGCCTATGGAGGAGTGATCCAGCTCTCAGATTTAATAAAAATTATCTTAATTTGTGTTTCGAAGATGAACGAAAGTATTACGGGGTTGGAACAACATGAGGGTGAGTAATTACTGACAGAATTTTCATTTTTGGGTGAACTAACCCTTTAAGGGAATAACATAGTTTAATATGAAAAAAAGGTTTGGAGTTTGGGTTTGAGATTATTCCCTCCCAAAGACAGAAATACCCACTGAATGAAATCAAATATGTTCCTCATTGTCTTTGGGTAGTCTAAATTTAGAGCATAGATCAAGGCAAAAAGGAGACATACAGTGTGTGGCAAATTTGGGACATCATCCACAACAATTGTTCCCTCCAAAACGATTGCCCTCATTGCGTCCACGTTGATGGCATTTGGACGTTTGGTAGGCATTTCTTCAGGTAAAATTGTGAGCAGGCCAACATCTACTTCACTGAAGTCAGCTTCTACATCCACATCCTAAGTAGAGAAGAAAAAAAATCAGAATTGTTTCACAAGAGACAAATATAGTATCTACTTCAAAAAAACTACAAAAAGTATACCCAGAATTAATATTTTAATATCTAACATGAGCTATACTCTCATGGTATAAAACAAAATGGCAATTTAAGAAAGCAGAAACACCAATATCATTACTTGCAAAGCACGTCTACTCGCTACATGGCTCAGTTAAGTCACAAACATGGCACTTGTAACAAATTAAAGCATGACCGGAACTTACATTTCCACTGCATAGCAGCTTATCGACTGGTATTCTAAAAATAAAAAAAATAAGTTATTCCATCAATCAAAAGTCAATGAACAAACAACATAATCAGATGCATAGACCAGTGTTTATCTCCCTCTCTCTTTTTTTCTCCAAATTGTGGGACACATGCAAAGCAGTTGGTCAATGAGTTAAATTGAAACAGCACATGCATTAGGTATTATTTTAAAACTTAGACTGTTAAAATGTACGTGCAAACTTATATTTAAATACGTTGTTTATACAAATGTTATATAAATAACAATGGGGTTTCAGCACTTTGTGCTTGAACCCCTAAATATGTTATATTATATGTTTATACTCTGCTTGAGGTGGTGGGATAAGGGGTCTGCTAAATACTCCGTAACAAACTCGATAGAAAAACACCTCACAATTTCTTTGCTGCCTGCATATTGCCGTAATTATCATAATAAGCACGCATTTAATTTTCGAAACAACCGGCCTGACTGGAGTTCAGCATTTATCATTGCGTTTTTAACGTGCCCTGTCAAGTTAAAAATCGTTATTTAAATAAATAACTGATCTGGAGATGTAACGTTGGCGGTCTTTTCCATCAATTTGTACTTTGCCTGGATTGCGCACTCTCTAGAGTGAATGCAACCGTGTCTGCGGCCTCTTTCGAAATTGGCGCGTCCCTAGTGCTATATGTTGAGCGTCAACGAAAATCATTCCATAAACACAACATTCAAAACGAGGTGACGCGTTTTCTAGAGTTGTCACTGAATTTTGAATTCTGTAAACATTCGCGTCTGCATAACCGTTCATGACCAATCATCAGTTCAAATTACTGGTTAACCTTGCCCATCACTAAAACAAATGAATGAATTAATAGTAATTAATAGGCAACCAGGCAGCTGGATTTACAGATATAAAGCGGCAAATAACTAGTTTGAGCAGAAATTGCTTCAGATAATGGGCAGTGGTCAAAACGTGTTTGTGTTCTTAACATACCGAATATTCAACAAAACAAAATGCAACTAACATAGTGCAGAAAATGTAACGATTATTAAGACTAGCACACAAAAAAATGAGAAAATGAGGTTTAAATTAAAAGAGTTTACCTTGAACTTCACGAAGTGCGATCCTCTCTGCAAAAGCTGCATGTGCTTCTGTGCTGTGTGGGGGAGGGGAAATTGTGGACCAGTACGCATGCGTAACAGCACCTCTTGGACATTTTGAGTAATTTTACTTAAATCACGTTAGTTATGGGAACTATATTTTCTAATATTTCAGCAACAATAAAAAATTTGTAGTAAACTCAACATTTTGGTTAAAATCAAGTAAACCTACTAGTATTTTTATAGTAAGGAGTACGATTTGATTTTACAGTGTGTGCAAACACAAATCAAGCTGATTTTGTGGATGTGTTTTGCTCTCTCACGTTTCGCCTATGGCACTTCAGAAATAACAACTATGATAGCTGTTCACACACACATACCGGGAGGTTATGCGCTCCCGTGTATAATCGCTTTACTGTGTGTCCAGCTTTTGGTTGGCTGTTGCAGTCGGTTAAGGAAGAAGCATGTAATTGAGTTAGATGGCTGTTTGCCACAGCCAAGTGGATCAGAGCAGAAGAGGGAAGATGACAAATGGGGGAAAAGGCTAAAGAAGACTCGGGGGAGTGGGGGCTTTCTGGTTTAAATTAAGCATCCTAAGACATGGCAATTTATTATGTAAGCTGCTATGACTCACAACACGAAGATGCATCCTGAAAGAAATTAAATTTCTCCTTTTAGAAATGTATGTATTCCTCATAATGAAAAAACACAGCATTTTTCATAGCTGTCATAATATGCAATTTAATCACACATCATGTGGTACCATCAAAACTGGGCCATATTATGCACTTTTACAAAATCTTTATTTTTAATTTAAAAAAAAGAACATTATTGTTGCTGCACCTCTCTTCCCAGTCTGTTTAGTTTTGGGCTAGAGTCCAACAGTGCCCAGCACCCACTTTTTCAGCTGTGTTGGTTCCGGAAGTATTTTTTCCATTCATTTATCCCATAGGGATTTAAAAAAAGAAAACAAATAAGTCTTTGTTACAGTGTTATAAGCCATGGACCATGCCAACCAAAGGTAAATCCTTACATTGCAAACTTTAATTTGAAGCAATAAAAGTATTTGAAAATCAGACAAAAACACAAACAAGACTGTGTGCTTAAGGACTTTAGTGATAGAAATAACTATGAAGCATTGCGATATATACAGTAAATATAAAACTATATTTTAAGTTTATTGCTAAATATGCATATGCAAATTTGTAAGTATTTTGAAAGTGTATGGAGACCGTCTCGATTATGTCATTTGTGTTGCTTTGTGGGAGTGGGCAGAGCTAAAGAGCTTGTTTGACGCTTTTGCTGGTTTCAACGCTCTGGTAATTTACAGAATTTTATAATATTCTTATAATTATTATTTTTATATATATATAATTTTAGATTACAGCATCTTGGATAATGTACTTTTTAACCACAAAAACAACTGTGAAGCCCCTCCTTCCGAAAAGCACAATATGTTCTGATTGGTCGGCTGGATTAGTGTGTTGTGATTGGTCAGCCACTTCGAACGTGTTTCGAAAAATGTCATTTCACTTACCATAACCTCAAGACACTATTGACTCAACTCAACCAGGCCTCGTCCCTTTCTTTTGAGTATGCCTTTGGCAGGGATTATTTATATGATGAATATTGTGATGTGAATGTTCCCGAAAAAAAAAAAAAAAAACCTCAATCCACAAACTACAATTGAGGCATTTCAGGGAGTTTAGAAACAGTGCTTACTGATTTAGAGAATGACTTCCTTTGGATTGAACTTCGTGCTTTGCAAATTTGCAGACCTGTTTCATGCTCAGCAACATTACACACTAAAGAAAGTTGCAAAGCATAATAGGTCCTCTTTAAAAAAAAGAATGCATGTGTGTGTTCATTGAAGTTCATATAAGGATTTTCCATTCTCTTTGAGAGGGAGGAAGCTTTAATCTGCTGAAGATCACAGATCAAATTCAGCTTTGCTCATGGTCTTGAGCACACCAGAGATTCTCAGAGATGCTCTCAAACCTCATGAGCAACTCATAATTTATATCGGAGAACTCCAGCAGTACAGAATTTCAAGTACCTTGTAGTAGAAAACATCACCACATATTGGCTTCTGTATAGAAATTATAGCATTCGCTCTTGCAATTTTGCAATAATGGTGTCTGTAAGTACCAATTTTTGTCCTTCTTTCCTTTCAAATGTCAGATAATGCACTACTCGCACATAATGGACAGATGTTTGTGAGAGTTCATTATTACAAGTTTGGCAGTACTCAAGGCAAATCAATCTTTCCCTTTCAGGCTTTCTTCTACAGTGAGAACAACACAAAATAAATAAATAAATAAAATCACTTTTTCTTAATACTATTCTAATCATCACAAGCCCCTCAAATTTGAGTCCTATTTTCTTGGGATCTCAGTCTGTTTAGGATTATGAATGTTGAATCTTTATAATTTCTGTAAATATATTTAAGGATATGTCATGTTAGTATTCTAAACCACTACTTTTATACTCACTAGAAAATGGCAAAAGAAGGGACAGTGGAAATGCCCTTGTTTTCATTTTTTGGAAATTATAACTTGATGGTACCTCTTTAAAGTATCTTTTAATGCTGTGGAAATACCATGATATCATACAGCATAGGCTATATCAAAAATACAATAGTATTAAATAAAACACCAAGGTGATAGAGAGTTTTTCCGCAGCTTGTTTTGCTAATATTTACCAAGCCTGCCAGTGTTAGTGAAGGACACTATAAGCTCAAGTTGGTATGCAAATGTATTTGACTGTTGTGTTAATAAAAGTCATATGTTAAGCTTTGTGGGTTTTGAGGGATAGTCATCATTTACTCACCTTCATGTTGTTCCAAACCTGTATGAGTTTCTTTCTTCTGTTGAATGCAAAATATGATATTTTAAAGAATGTTGACGGCACCCATTGACTTCCACAGTATATGTTTTTCAGTGTATGGAAATCAATGGGTGCCATCAATTGTCTAGTTACTAATTTTTTTTTTTAAATACATTATTTTGTGTTCATAAACTCATACAGGTTTGGAACAACTTGAGAATGAGTAAGAATTGACTAAATTTTAATTTTGAGTGAACTATCCCTTTAATTTAGTCAAGCCCTTCCATTTGTGTGGATGGTTTATAGGAGAGTAATTTTGTGTTTAATTATTTGAGCTCCAGTCTAATTATTTGATATTAACATTATTCTGGGATTATGGCTCCCTGGTGGAGGCTTAACTTCTGAGGGAAGTTGTTGTTGGTTTTGGCTATTTAGTCTACCCTGGATATTTAAGACCATGTTGGACTCTCAGGTAAATTAAGAAACATCTGTTCTATTCCCCTTGTTTGACTTTATTTACATGTAGTTCTGAACCTGGGCCCAGGGGTGATGTAAGTAGAGCTTAAATGTTCATGATTCGATGTAGTCTAATGCTTTAGTATGTTTTATACCTGATAAATCTGTTGTGGGTGAACTACTCAGCCTTCCTTTTTCAGTCCCTGTCCCACTTATACACTCCTAATTTCTCACTCAATGTGTCTAGCCACACTCTTAAAAAAAAGGGTTCCTCGAGGTTCTATATAGAACCCTGGGGTTCCGTACTTGGCAAATAGAACCCTTTAACGACAAAATGGTTCTATGTAGAACCCTTGGAGAGCAAAGAACCTTTTTTATTAAAATGGTTCTATAATTCATGTTGTATGACTGAAGTGTAAACTAAAGATTCATGTTACACAATAATTATACACAACACATTCACAAAGCTGTTTGAGTCAAGACGCATGAGAATGACTGGTGTAGTCAAAAACCAGAGTTAACAAAATTTTCATATCTAGTCAATGTATGATTTGAGATTTCTTTATGCACGTTTGTACATTAGCATGCAACGTATAATTCCTAATACATTATAAGTTTGCCTTTTTTTTACCAATCATTTTGTAATAAAACATTATAGGCCTAATAATAAACAACCAAAGTGTTTTCTTTATTTTGTGTGTACCATATAGTGATGGTTAACTTTTAATCTATTGAAGGGAACATTAAAAATAATAATCGTAAAAATGCCCTCTGGTGGCGTATATGCGTTGCATCATCCTTGAATTCCTATAGGTGGATTGGCGAAGAAGAACCTACAAGTGACAGTTAATTTTTCAAACTGAGGAGTCCGCCATTTCTAGCCGTTCATACCCTCAGGTAAGTTAAGTTTTTACATTTTTGAAATCATTTTACTGAAATATTTAGTATTGCAGTTAATATTTCTATTGGTTAGAGTATATAGTCCTTGTCTTAAATACTGATACTAGAAGCAAAATGGAATATTTTCACCTCAGTTAAAAACACTGCCGATGGGCTTCGTCAGCCGTAGGTTCAGAAAGCCCTGTTAAATTGAATTTGCTCCGGTTTTTAAAGTAATAAAGTTACAATCTCCCATTATTTCCTTGTTATAGTTAATGAAATGGTCAATAACAATTAGACAGCTGTGTTATAAGGAGACGAGCTTCGAGACAGAAGCGTGAATTTTAATCTCAATGAAGCGCACGCTCGTTTTTCTTTAATGGTAATTTAACGTTAAGTTAACGATAGGCGCCGATTGAAATAAAAGCGAACCGGGTGGAAGACGGAGGTGTATGATATGTGAATGTTTGTCGCAGTTTCATACACATAACGTTAACTCAGTTTGCGTTGAGTAACTTTCCCCAGGCCTATATTAACAGGTGTAGAAGTTCTTAACTGTTAACTTTGGCCCGCGAGGTCTACTTTCGTGCAGTTTAGCTCCAACCCAGATCAGACTGTTACTTTTCAGTAATCCCGAAAATCTTGATTAACGTTAGCTTGTTCATGTGTGTTTTATCAGGGTGGGAGCTAAACTCAGCAGGTGGACCGCTACAGTTGAGAACTTCCGGCCGGTCTCCATTAAAACTGCACGGTTGCAGTCAGTGCAGCGTTCGTAACATCGTTTACTGCGGTTTACTGATGCATGCGCTGGATTAAAGTGATGATAGCACATGGCTAAATGTGTAGGTGTGTTTAATGCATTTGGTTTGTGAAGTGTTATTTATGCTCTGTTTTATTTCCCCCCAGGTAACGACGGTTGACAAAAAGAGCTTAATAAGTTAAAAAAGTAAGTCTGTGTTGTTAAATATTAAACATTGTTGCTAAATAAACAAACTTAAAGCAAGCTTAAAATCCTTATCTTAATTTATATTTTTCTTTTTCTTCAAACAGGCTGGAAACTGAAGTGCTTTAAATATCTTTTACTCGGTATGTATCATTGTTTTGACGTTTAAACGGACTTGATTCTAAATAAACAAACTTAAAGCAAGCTTAAAATCCTTATCTTAATTTATATTTTCTTTTTCTTCAAACAGCCTGGAAACTGAAGTGCCTCAAATATCTTGTACTCGGTATGTATCATTGTTTTGACGTTTAAACAGACTGTATATTGTGGCAAGTAAAATGAAAATCCTGTATAAAAAGACTTCATCATTGTATTCATGTTAACAGACAAGAACCCTGTGAGAATGAGGGCTCATTTGTTGCCAAACCTTGGCCAGCAGTGAGACTCAACGCATGTAATAATTTTGATTACTTTGGCCACGCCCAGTTTTTTTCTTATTGAACATTCTCGAAATACATCACTATATGGTAGTCAATTGCAACCTCCAGTTCATGCTAACTTTAAGGAACTTGTTTGGCTGAAAGTGTGTAATTTGGATATAAGCACCTGAAGTAAACAAATGTTTTGTATTTTTTAAAGATGCTGCATGAAATGACGATGAGGTTTCGAACAGACTTGGTGAAGAACATGGAAACATCTCTAAATGAAATGGCCCAAAACATCATAGGGAGTGCAAAAAAAGGAAGGAAGAGGAAACCACAGAAGGTAACACCATATATTTTTCCCCATCCAACCTATCTGTTCCATGCCCAGTGTAAAGTTGCATTGTCAATGTAAAGGTTGTAGCTTCTATAAATTGTATGAGTGAAAACATGTATTACAATAATGAAAGTATTAAAGGAATAGTTTATCCAAAAATGAAAATTGTCATAATTTATTCACCTCTTGTCATTTCAAATCTTTGACTTTCTTCTTCAGAACACAAAAGATATTTTGAAGCATGGTAACCGAACAATGGCGGTCCCCATTGACTTGCTGCATTGGTTTTGTGTCCATATAATTTTAAGTGAATGGGTAGCAGCATTGTTCGGTTACCAACATTAATTTTAGGTCTATTTGATGACTTCTGTTAATTGGTGAAAGGCACTCAAAAGGTGAAATGTTTGTTTTACAGGAACCCAAAGGTCCTACATCAACCATGGTGTTTAACGGCTGTCCTGATCCCCTCAAGACTGAAAGTGTCAGCATTATCATGGAGGCAGACATTGACATGACAAAGGCTGTGGAATGCCTGTTTGCAGTCGCACAATGACTTTTATTCAAAAATATATGCATAAACTTAAACAAGAGCATGACACAAGAAGAACACCAATACCTGTACTAAAAAATGTACTGTCAACTTGTGTAAGTTGTAGTGCTGTTTATTTAGATGTTTTAATTGTTCATGTATTGTTTTTTATCTGCATTGTCGAATGTCAAAAATATGAAATCAAAGATTTGGTTTTCCTCATTTCAGAGATGCATGTAAAAGTTAAGTACTGTACATGTACATACAGTACATAAACAAGCTTATGTATGTTTATTGCAAAGTGAAAATGCTTAAATTAAATAATTCAAACTAAATGGTTGAATGTAATTTAACATCTTAAATGTAAAAAATGTTTTGCTGTATAATACAGAGTATACAGATGTGCAATTTTAAATGTGACACTAATATTTTTGTATAATCAATTGAATAAATTTAAACTTTTGGAATTTTCTGGATTGGTTATATTTTTGTATTCATAATAATTTAATAATAATTTTTATTAAATATCATATTATGGTTTAATAATATAGAACCCTTAAATGGTTCTATAAAGAACCATCTAACTTGGATTCAAAGAACCATTTGGGGTTCTATTTATGGAACCCATTAAAATGGTTCTATATAGAACCATTTTGGAGTTCCATATATGAAGCGGGTGATAGAACCATTTCTGGTTCTAAATAGAACCATTTCTTTTAAGAGTGCAGTGACTAATCTAATTTTGGAGCTAAAGTCTCCTGTCTGAGCAGCCTTTAAGAGGTTGTCTTTCAGATCCAATGCACTTGTAGCCAGAATGATTAATTTTATAACTACTAAATGCGTGCACCGTGCATTTGTACATCATCAGCTTTCATGATCTTAAAACTTTTTGATCTAAATGCCCAGATGCTTGAAATTTTTTTTTTCAAATGTGTATGTACACTACTGTTCAAAAGTTTGGGGTCAGCAACATTTGTTCTGTTTAGTAAAGAAGTATCTTATGCTCACCAAGGCTGCATTTATTTGATCACAAATACATAAAGCAGTAATATCGTGAAATAATTTTGCAATTTGATATATCTGGTTAAAATGTATTGTATTCCTGTGACGGCAAAGCTAAATTTTCAGCATCATTACTCCAGTCTTTAGTGTGACACGATTCTTCAGATATCATTCTAATATGATGATTTGCTCCCCAAGAAACATTTTTACTATCAATGTTAAAAATTGTTATGCTGCACAATATTTTTGTGTAAAACTGTAATACATTTTTTTTTCAGAATTATTTATTAAGTTTAAAAGAACTTTATTTGAAATTGAAATGGAAAGCTGTCTTTACTTAATTGAATGCATCCTTACTGAATAAAACTATTATTCATATTAATAACCCCAAACTTTTAATGGACTTATATGTATTCATTATTAATTAAAAGCTATTTTTTCTGTTTTTAATGGAATTTGCTGGTGAAGGAAAAGCAACCAACAAATATATTTGTCTGTTTTTCACCCACAGACAGAGGCATATTTCAGCAGTGCGTCTGAGATAGAGAAAAGTGTGAGAGAGAAAAGAAAAAGGTGCTTTTAACATTCATTTCAGCGCTATATGAACACGCTCGCTATCCAGTGTTTCCACGGCAACCCTGGCTGAGTGACATGTTGTCTCAGACAAACAGAAGCCTCTGAACCAGTTTCCATTAGGACAACGAAACTGTAAGGGCATATGTGTTCATTAGTCTTCAGATTTGGGAACAGGACATGTTCTTTGAAGGCAAATCCTACTGGACTGCTGAAGTATATTGACTTTGATGAGAACGTATTTTATCTTGTGCTATACTTAGTGTAACACCCTGTGCCTTTGTTCTTTCATAGATCTCTGTTGTGTTTTTCAAGGACACATTTCTATTCTTATTTATTAGTGTTTTAAATGTCATTTATTTCTGTGATGGCGAAGCTGAATTTAACATTTTCAGTGTCAAATGTTCCTTTTCTTAAAGGTTTAGTTTACCCAAAAAATTCTCACTCTCATGTTGTTCCAAACCCATAAGACCTTTGTTCATCTTCAGAACACAAATGAAGATATTTTTGATTAAGCTCGAGAGCTTTTTTTTTCTTCTCACAACCCAATCAATATTATTTTTTAAACTGGGAACATTGAAAAAGTAATTGTTTTAATTTTAATTATTATTATTATTTTTACATCCGGACAAAAATTTTATGGTCCTACGCCTTCCATATATATATATATATATATATATATATATATATATATATATATATATATATATATATATATATATATATATATATATATATATATACATTTTGATCACTTAACTTATTGATTGCTATCAGGATGTGAAGTGACTTTCAACCAGCATAACAAAAAATGTTTCTGGAACAAATCGCCTACCCTGCCTTAAAGTTTTGGAAATAGTTTAGCAAAATCTTATGGTTGGCATCACTTATGTAGTCAGACTCTTTTGATTTGCCTACTAGTCACACAAATATTCAATAATAATCAGAATAAGTAAATATAAATTCTTCCTCCATGTTAGGCTAGTTAACTTACTGCAGTTTCTGGTTGTAAAAATGGCGCATTAATAGCCTACTACAGAGTTCAATTAAAGTAACGATCTGCAGTTATTAGTAGTTGTACGTCATCTTTTAAAGTAGTTCATCCAATCAGAGCTCTATAGCCTACGTTTTATAATAAGCAATTATGCAAGAATCCAGCTGTTTCCCCAGTACCTACTCTCAGCAACATAAAAGTCGTGAACCATAAAACATTTCCGCGAATTGAAAAAAAGAATAATTTCGAAAAAACCAAAAAAAAAGAATAATTTCGACACTCTAGTAGTCTAGTCAATTAGCCTACTTTTGATAGTGTAGATACGTTAAATATTAGCGTCAGTCACCGCTGCGCTTGTGGCGCAATCTCCTCCCCATCCCGCAGAATCAGTCAGGAATCGCTGAGCAAGATGGCGCTGTGTCTTTCAGCACTGAACAGCTCCCATCAGGCTTATTAACAAACAGTTCAACTGGGCTCAAAACATTCGAAGGAAACGAATGCCAGAATTTTCCTCGGTTTTTCTTCTCCAGTCGGACACATAAAGGAATGCTCCACAGGGCGAGCGCGCGCGTCGTTTGGTGCAGAGAAGCAGAAGAAGCAACCACCGCAGACCCTCTCCTTGAAAATGACCAGAGAAGATTCAAGTGAACACGGGAATGGCTTGCGCTGAAACACATCCATAAAGGACTGCACAACCAGTGGATTTGTCCGGCTATTCCCCTATTCTAGCTCTATAACATGGAGGAGCGAGGGAATTACCTGTTTGACCAGAAAATAAACTCTTTATTTTAACATCAGAGACATCGTTGCTGGACTTCACGTTATCTTCAGCATGTTAGGCACTGTTACACTGCTGGTCATGTCTGCGTCGTTTTTCAACCCTAGTTTTGCGCTGAGCTCTCATTTTGACTCAGGTAGGCTGTTTTATGTTTATTGTATTAATGTAACTACGTTTTGTACGATTTAGTACCACATTGCATTCTGTAAAAACCGTTTCTGTGGAGATGCGCAAAATGCTCGTCTCAGCAGCATATGAAGGGCTGCTAGAATGAGATCTTCTAGAAGATGCGTTTGTTTATTGCAGTTGTACACGAAAAACTCGTAATCTGATAATTTCGTTGATATTTAATGATCGATATCAGATTGTATAGTACTTATTTCAGAGCATAAGCTATAGGCAAACAAAATGACTCAATTTGTCTCTCACACGTCCACTGATTCACATGCCAGAGGTGGAGGTGTTAGACTAGGAGATTGATGCACAGGTATCCAATTCTGATTGGACAAGCAGGACACTATCAACCTCAAGGAAGGTGTGCGTGTGTGTGTGTGTGTGTGTGTGTGTGTGTGTGTGTGTGTGTGTGTGTGTGTGTGTGTGTGTGTGTGTGTGTGGTGAGTGAAATTAAGAATATAATGACTGATAATGGGGAAGAGTAATCTTTGTGTCATGACAAGGTACAGCTGATTGGTTCCTGCTGTATCAGAAGTCAACTAGCTTGTTGCTCAACCTTCAAATACTGGTCAGCTTTTTCTGTAGCAGTTGCAGCACACTTTCAGAAACCCTTCCCCAGCTCCACATGTATAGATCTGCTACAGGTTATTCATGTATAATATATATTATATAGCAGCAGCATGTCTTACTTGCTCACAGCAGTGATCGTGTATATATTGGCTGTAGCAAGTCCTGTACTTGCTGTTAAATATGTTAAAACTAAACATTAACATTGTCATTTCCATTACCATGCCAAACACTCAGAGAGTTGTCATGACAGAAATATCTGTTGTTATTTTTTTATTTACACACTTTGGTTGCTTCAGATGAGAAAGTTAAAGGGATAGTTCGTCCAAAAATGAAAATTAAGCCATTAATTACTCACCCTCATGCTGTACCAACCCCGTGAATTTGTTCATCTTTGGATCACAAATTAAGATATTTGTGATTAAATCTGAGAGCTGGATCACTCCTCCATAGGCTTCTAAGGGATTGAAACCTGACAGCCCCGAAAAGTCATTAAAGACATCGTTAAAATAGTCCAAATGCCTACAGTGGCTCAATCTTAAGTTTATCGAGCGACGAGAATATTTTTTGCGTGCAAAAAGAACCTAAAATAACGACTTTATTCAGCCATCTCTTCTCTTACGTGTCATTCTCCTAAGCTGTTGACGTAGTGTAACAGCGCAGCGCTTCTGTGTTATACGTCACACGTAGGCTCACTA
>JAZAVI010001340.1:0-20191 GCA_036326025.1 Chrosomus eos
GACATGCCAGTCCAGCCTGATCTTCACGACAAGCCAGCGTTCCACGTCATGCCTGATCTTCACGACATGCCAGTCCAGCCTGATCTTCACGACAAGCCAGCGTTCCACGTCATGCCTGATCTTCACGTCATGCCAGTCCAGCTAGCGCTCCACATCATGCCTGATCTTCACATCAAACCAGCGCTCCATGTCATGCCTGATCTTCACGTCATGCCAGTCCAGCCTGATCTTCACATCATGCCAGTCCAGCCTGATCTTCACGTCATGCCAGCACTCCACGTCATGCCTGATCTTCACGTCATGCCAGTCCAGCCTGATCTTCACGTCATGCCAGCACTCCACGTCATGCCTGATTTTCACGTCAAGCCAGCGCTCCACGTCATGTCTGATCTTCACGTTATGCCAGTCCAGCCTGATCTTCACGACAAGCCAGCGTTCCACGTCATGCCTGATTTTCACGTCATGCCAGCCCTGCCTGATCTTCACGTCATGCCAGTCCAGCCTGATCTTCACGTCATGCCAGTCCTGCACGTCATGCCAGTCCTGCACGTCATGCCTGATCTTCACGTCATGCCAGTCCTGCACGTCATGCCTGATCTTCACGTCATGCCAGTCCTGCCTGATCTTCACGTCAAGAAAGCGCTCCACATCATGCCTGATCTTCACGTCATGCCAGTCCTGCACGTCATGCCTGATCTTCACGTCATGCCAGTCCAGCCTGATCTTCACGTCATGCCAGCGCTCCAGATAGTACATTAGAGCATTAACCTTTTATTGCCACTCACCGGACATTTCATTGCCAGAATGTTGCCAGATTCAAGTTCATCTTGACTCTGCAAAAGATCCGACAAGCCAAGTTATCCACACAGACCACATCTAGCAGCCATAAGTTTGACAAGTCTAAACGCAACATGTTAGTTCTAGTGGTAGTTTTCTGCGTGTGCTTTGTGCCCTATCATCTGGTGAGACTACCTTACGTGTTCAGCAGTGACTGTACAACAGCTCAAGCATTAAATATCCTGAAGGAGCTGACTATCTTGATTTCAGTGCTAAATATCTGTTTCGATCCTCTTATATACTTCATCTTATGCAAGGCCTTTAGAGCCCAGCTCAGGAAGAAGAAAGATTTTCAAAGATCCAGTGAAGATCAAACATGAAACATGATAGTTTTCTATAATAAGTAAGTGTTTTAATTATGTATGGTATGGGTCACCCCTCTCCATGTATTTCAGCATGTTGACCTGCAGAGAATCCTCATGCTCATTGGCTGCCGCATTTGTAGATATAGTGTGAAGATAGTAGCTAGTGGTGTGCAGTCATGTTCTTAAATGAAGCCTTACTAAGTTTGTTTGATTTTTGTGAATTCATGTTCCATTTACACTTAATGTTGACAGTTTTTTTTTATATTAAATAAACATTACGCTATCAAGAAAATCCCTCTAAAACAATTCTATTTTGTATTTTTACATTAATAATGCAATTATTGTACTACTTATTAAAACTTTCACAGGGCAGGTTGTATAAACATACAGGATGATGAACATGAAGACAATATGATAATATTTAAGAAATCCAACGGGTAATCCAAACGAACAGAGCAACATACAACACATCCACAAAAGACGATACCGGACACTGAACTGAAGCAGGATACATACATATATACAGCTGATAATGATAGTGATTGATGAGTGCACAGTTTAACATAATTCCAAAGTCCATAAGTTTTCCATAAGTCCAAACTAAAGAGATTGTGATGCCCCCTCCTGGTAGGCACGACCTGACGGCACAGAGAAGAGGAGAATACGATGGGGGCTCCCCTTACTTTGTTCCTCCCTCCTGGAGCTTGAAATAAAAGCACATTAAATAGGCTGATTTTCACTTTTCAGAGTCCAGTTGTTGGATACAGTTAAAGGAGTAGTTCACTTTTAAAAAAACTTTTGCTGATAATTTACTCACCCCCATGTCATCCAAGATGTTCACGTCTTTCTTTCTTCAGTCGAAAAGAAATTAAGGTTTTTGATGAAAACATTCCAGGATTTTCTCCATATAATGGACTTCATTGGGAGCCAAACGGTTCAAGGTCCAAAAGACAGTTTCAGTGCAGCTTCAAAGGGCTTTAACCCTCTGAGGTCTGAGGTGTTTTCTGGGTCCTGGAGGTGTTCTGAAATGCTCTGACATTTGTGCTTATTTCTGTTACTTGTGACATTTTCATGGCTAAAGTCTGATTACACTGTATTCAGCACAAACTCTGCTACAGTAATATGTCAGCAGCATGTATGTACAAGTTTTTAGTTTTGAGATAATGACGTTTATGCGTGGTTTGTGAAAAAACAAAAACACATTTTCACTGAAATAAGGTCATTAAACCCATACTAATTATTTCTTCACAAGAATTTTGAAAATTGTATCATGTGGCCTAGAATATTTGCTTCAAAACTATGTGAAAATCATCGTGACTACTCATTCAGATAAGACAATATATTGACTTAAAATATAGGGGCGTTAACAACCCATTAGTATATAGTGTTTTCACACCTGAGAAAGACAAAGGCCCTCCCCTAATAGCCCTATAAGGTACTATCAGGTGCTGTCATTGTGAGAAGCCTTGCACAAAGAAGGAGGAGAGACTTAAAAAATAATGGCTTTTAGATGGTTTGGATTTATTTACAACACAACCAAGTTATTTACAACACAATCAAAAAGATACACAACCAAAGACAAAAAAGCACATTAGTAAAACACACTGATCTAAAGACAGAGACTTGGACAGTCACACAGCTTTGTGCCATTCCTAAAACATATAGGTTACATACCTGTCATCTCCAAGGTGTTTGATTTTTCACCATGTTCATGTACAGAGACTCACGTGAATGTCAGCTGGACTCATCAGTGCTGGTCCCTGTAAAAACATTTTTTAGAAAACAAAAAAACAGCTGTGAACATGCTGATATTAGGAGAAACTATTTTAGATTTGTCTGGTTCAAATTATGAAATTTACTAAATACATACATATACTACATATATGAACTCCCAATATATGTTGTGCCTTGTAGTTGTAGGCATATGTAGGGCTGCATGAAATAATAACAATAGCCTGTAGCAGCTAGGCAGCCTATAAATCACTAAAAAGTTCAGTAACACTACATTAGAGAAAACTATATGGATTATCATGTTACTTAAAACGTTTCCATTCGTTACAACGTTATGAGATGAGATTGTTGGAGTAAAACCATAAAGCCTAATGATTGGTTTGTTTTGCTTTTCAAACCCACAGCGCGCGTGACTCAAACTCAGCGCATGCAAACATTTACTGAATGCGATCGAGCCGGACCAAACTATGAAACGTTATATTATATAACGTTTCATAGTTTTTTGGTCCGGCTCGATCGCATATTCTTACATAATTATACATACCTTCGTGTGAGCAGATATCCACAAACACAATAAACACAAGTCTAAACATAATATTCACAATCATACGAGCCTTCTGTATCGTGCTGTTTAATTATCAAACATATGTTTTTATGTATATACATTTAGCATTAGGCTTCATGTTTTACTCCAATCACATTTCATAACGTACATTTTAGTCTGGCACCAGTTTAACTAGTAGCTACAAGTTTATGCAACAATAACATGCTGCTAACATGCTACTAACAAAGACATGTCTTACCTTATAAATACTTCTTATAATCAAATTGTGTTCTTCTAACTCGTCTGATGTAAATCCAAGATAAACAGCACAGCACACGTGAAGAGCAGGACTGAAGACTGAAGTCGCGGATTATCTGTTTTGAGGTCGTTAACAGTTTGCGTTCCTCCACATGGCTCATTAGTATGCGAGCAGCTGTTGCGCGCGGGCGTGGTCACATTAACTTTAATGAGGTCAGGCTGGAGAAACTGTACGTCCTTGCTTTCATACGAATTACTTAAACAGAGAATAATTGTTTTTGATATGATTTACATCATTTAAAAATAGAGACTCAAAGTGTTGTAAAGACATATGTTTCATGTCACAGTGACAAGTATTAGCTGAGTTACAGGTCATGTTCTGTCTCGTTTCAGAATGAGCTTCACATTTAGAGAGACGGGAGAACGCGCATCATGTTCATTTTCTTTATTTTACGAAAAACACAACATTTTGTTTTTATTATGAGTGTACACAAATAAAAGAAGACATTTAACAGTTTTGAATGATGTATAACACTTACATGTAAGATCAAAATCAACAGAGTAATTTGAGTCTCTTTTGCACTGATGAGAAAAAAAGTGAGCAGATCACGGCCGCGTGACGGCCGACCCCAGAGGGTTAAACGACACCAGACGATGAATAAGGGTCTTATCTAGCGAAACCATCGCTCATTTAAAAAATAAATAACAAAGTTTAAGTTTTTTAAGCACAAATGCTCGCCTTGCTCTGTTCTGTGATGAGCGTTCGTGACTCTCCTGTTCGAACTCGTTCATCAAAATTAACAAATCTTTTTTCGAGTCATGACTCAAAGGGTCCTAGATAAGACCCTTATTCATCGTCTGGAGTCGTTTAAACCCCTTTGAAGCTGCACTGAAACTGTCATTTGGACCTTGAACCGTTTGGCTCCCAATGAAGTCCATTATATGGAGAAAATCCTGGAATGTTTTCATTAAAAACCTTAATTTATTTTTGACTGAAGAAAGAATGACGTGGACATCTTGGATGACATGGGGGTGAGTGAATTATCAGCAAAAGTTTTTTTTAAAGTGAACTACTCCTTTAAGGTCAAGACCCATGATCGTCCAGGCCAAAATAACCATTTAAATGGCTACTCTTCATGCTGGGTTAATTAATTTTATGTTACATTAAAGTACTGTAGCTCTTGCCTGGGGTTTAATTTCAAAGAGACTCCAACAGATGGCAGCAAATCAGCATGGCAATATGTATACAACAGAAGTTATTGGACCCCCTAAGCAATGTCACTGACGCTCTCACAAGTGAACAGTCTCAAAGGTTTTAAACAGATTGGAACCGACAGATTTTATCCAGTTCTTGCCATTTTAGTGAACATTATTCAGTGTGAGGTTATTTGGCTGAGAGTGAGACATTGACAGTAGCTTATTATTCAGGATGCCCCACAGCTATAGCAAATCATTTGCATATTGAGAACTAAATAAGAACCAAACAACTTTGACTTGCAAATGACAAAAATAAAAATATAACAATATTACTGCAGTACACAGTTTAGTACGGTGGCCGAGGGAGCTCAAGGCGCTGCAACTGAAGAAAACACATGCAAATAGAAAAACACCTGCAAATTACGAAAATATCTTCATCGGTTTCACAACACGTGTGAACCACCAAATACAGAAACACGTTGCAAATGGTAAATGGATTGTATTTACAGAACAAATAGCACAGAACACAACGGATTTGTGTACAGGGGATCCCAATAAGTGACGAACCCGGATGTGCGTATTGCTCGTTAGCTGAATAGGAGGATCTTTTGTGACGTCATTGTTTATGTTTGTCGCGTTGCATCATGGGAATCGTGTGGCAGGAAACACCGCTAGATACCTGTAATTTGATTGTTTTGCACGTTTGGAGGAGGATTTAGAGAAGAGGATGGTTCACTCTTGCTGTGTGGTCAATTGTACGGCTCGTTGGGGGCCTGATAAAAAGTTTTTTCGAATTCCCTCCGAAAAGGATCGCGAAAAACGAAAGAAATGGTTGCGTGCAATAGGCGATTGAACCTGGACGCTGGATTCCTGCAGCTCCTGATCGAGTTTGTGAGGCTCATTTTGTTCATGGTAAGTCTTAGAGACTATGTATTTATAGAAGATTGAAAAAAAAAACTGAGTCAAATCAACTGAGTCATTTGTTTTCGCGTTCTGATTCAGGAGTCCCAGTCTCACTCTGAACATAATTGAATTGGTACAACAGTCACTACATTTTCAATAAATAAATAAATAAGAACACTGATCAATAAAGACTTGCCCGGCTTTGCAGTCGCAGTGAGCAGTGATTATTTCACCTTTCTCTTTGGCGATCACCCGCGGGAGATGCGAATCACGCTGTGACTCTGCTTTTAACACAATCACTGCTTTCTGTTTGGCAGAAAAGATCGGCCCAACTTTTCGAGAAACAAAATAATCATAGGCCTCCAGACTTTTGAAAACCTTTAATCTTTCATGAGTGAAGGGTCCAGGGGTTTCTATTAAATAAGAATAAATGTCTCCCCAGCAGATTGGTGGCCAAGACACGGGCAAGTCGGACCAACGTTTTTGTCATCCCAGATCTCATATGGGCTTTGAATAACTTCGATTTTGTCACCAATACAAAATTTGAGCTTCTCTCCAAACCTTCTCCGGTCTTCAGATGTTAAAGTGTTTATATATTCTGGATTTCGCCCGCTAACTCTCTTGAAAGTGCTCGTCGCCCGCTATACTGTTTGTTTTGTTGCCACACAACCACTCGCGCATGCGTACAAATATGTCAACAAAGATCCTCCTATAGCTTCTTACTACAGAAATTTCTTATTATTGATGTAATAATTACTGTTGCAAATAAATATACATTTTATACAAAACTTTTTTTTAAAATATGCGTTATATATCTGTGTGTGAGTGTCTCAGCTTTAAAACTTGCCATCTCATCTTTGGACTCTGCATTACCTAAAATTCCTCATGAAACATATTTAAACATAACATAACAACATTTGTACAATGTAACTGATGTATAGTTTAATATCTTACCCTTGTGTTCTTTTTCTCTATCTTTGTTTTATTATTATTATTTCCAGCTCATTGTTAACTCTTCTTTTATAATTTGTATTCTGATGACATTGAACATATTGTTAATACATTTTGTATATTGTATACAAAGCTATATGTCATAAGCATGTCGTCTCTGTAGTTTTTGCTCACAAAAAAAGTTAAAACAATAAAATAAAATAAAAAAGTAAGCTGCGTCCCAATGTGCATACTATCCACCCTATCTGCCATAAATAGTATTGACAATTACTAATGTCACATACTATTTAGGATGGATAGTATGCATATTGGGACGCAGCTGTAGACTTTGCCCAGGCGGGTTCGTCACTTATTGGGGTCCCCTGGAAACATTCCTATCCACTGCTATTTGCAGTGTGTTTCTGCATTTGGTTGTTTTGTCAAGTCAAGTCAAGTCAAAGTTTATTTATATAGCACTTTTCAAAAACAGCAAGCGTTTAACAAAGTGCTGTATACAAACACACTTATGCACTCAAACCAACATGACCAAAATACAAAAGAACAATAAAAGAATAAAACAAACTCTCACACAGCGTCAAATGCCAAACTGTAATAATAAGTTTTTAGATTCGATTTAAAAATAGTAATGGTTTGAGACTGCCTGATGTACAGGGGCAAACTATTCCACAACTTCGGTCCAGCCACTGAAAATGCTCTTTCACCCCTGGTTTTCAGCCTCACACGCGGGACTACTAAATGCAAATGGTCAGCGGACCTAAGCGCTCTTGATGGAGCGTACTGCTTAATCAGTTCCGTCATGTACCTGGGAGCGAGGCCATGAAGTGATTTAAACACAAACAACAAGATTTTAAAATTAATTCTAAAAGAAACTGGTAACCAGTGAAGCGAGGAAAGAACAGGTGTAATATGTTCTCGCTTTCGTGTACCTGTCAGCAAGCGAGCTGCAGCATTCTGGACCCTCTGCAGTCTAGAGAGAGAGGCCTGACTAATGCCTATGTAAAGGCCATTACAATAATCTAGACGCGATGAGATGAAAATATGGAGGAGTTTTTGAAAGTCTCTGGAAGACAGAAATGATTTCAGCTTGGTGAGCTGTCTCAACTGGAAAAAACTCGATTTAACTACCAAGTTAATCTGTTTGTCCAGTTTAAAATCACAATCCATAGTGAAACCTAAATTTTTGACATAGGACTTCACAAATGGATTCAACTCAACAAGATCAAAATTTCTCGATTCATAAGTACCTCCGGGGGTAAAAAGTATAACCTCTGTTTTGTTTTCATTAAAACATAAGAGATTTTTTGCCATCCAGGCCTTAATTTCCTCAAGACACTGTAGTAAAGGCGCTAACGTACAAGTGTCTTTTCTATTCAGAGGCAGGTAAATCTGGGTGTCATCAGCATACATATGAAACGATATTCCAAATTTCCTAAAAATGTGACCCAGGGGCAATAAATATAATGCGAACAACATAGGCCCCAAAATGGAGCCCTGGGGGACGCCAGACGTGAGAGAAGCCGTTGAGGAGACAAATTCTCCAATGCGAACTGAAAAAGTTCTTTCGGACAAGTACGACTTAAACCAAGCCAACACATTTCCCTCGATGCCAACACATTCTTCCAGACGTGAGATTAAAATCCCATGGTCTAAGGTATCGAATGCAGCTGAAAGATCCAGTAATAATAAAATCGCACAATTTCCTGAGTCCGTAGTGAGTAATAGATCATTTGACACCCGCAGCATTGCAGTTTCTGTACTATGAAGAGACTTGAAACCAGACTGGAAAACTTCATGGATACCATTTAAATTTAAAAATACATTTAACTGTTCAAATACAACCTTTTCGAGCAATTTCGACAAAAATGAAAGTTTAGAGATCGGTCTAAAATTTGCAGGAAGTGATGGATCCAGATTAGATTTCTTAATAACCGGTTCCACCACTGCATGCTTAAAAGATTTGGGTACAACTCCTGTAGCCAGACTACTGTTAATAATAGCAAGGACCGACGAGCTAATAGCTTCAAATGAATCCTTTAATAGTCGTGGAGGAACAATGTCTGTGCAACAAGTGGATAATTTCATTTTGTCAAAAATCTCCCTCAATGAAGTAAGAGACACCGGCACAAACTGGTTCAGGACAGCTGCGTGCTCAACAACAATAGGTTGGACAGTCAAAGATGATACTATATTCGACCTAATTTCATCAATTTTAGCAACAAAAAAGTTTAAAAAATTTTCACACAGTTCAGCAGAGGGTTCTAGGCAAGCAGCTTGCGGAGTATTCAAAACACTATTAATGGTGCTAAACAGTACAGAAGGCTTGTGGGAGTTACTACTGATTATGTTCGATAGGTATTTTGATTTCTCCAATCTCACACATTTTTGATATTTAGACAAATTGTAACGAAGAATGTCAAGTGAGATCTGTAACTTATCTTTCTTCCAGCGTCGTTCTGCCTTTCTGCATTCTAGTCTTATAGCTCTAGTAGTAGTGTTTAGCCATGGTTGACCTCTACATCCATCTCGAACTGTCCTGAAAGGGGCAACAGTATCCAAAATGCTTTGGCATGCTAAAAAGAACGACGAAGTTAATTCTTCAGTAGTTAGTCCCCGTGGTGACATCAAGTAATCCAGCTCAATTGAGTTAAAAGCCTCGGAAAATAAATGTGAAGTTGTGGGTTTTATTATCCGACGAAGACGTTTTGGAGCAGTCACTTTATAATCTCGAGAAGTACATATCTCAAATAGGACAGGCAAATGGTCGGAAAAAGTGGCATCACAAACATTGATGTTCATAATAGGCAAGCCGTATGTCAGGAGCAAATCTAATGTATGCCCACATATATGTAGCCTCGTGAGACCATCCTGATCTCGCGAGCTTTCAAGGTTTCACTCGCAGATCAGTCTGGATACTTTCCGTTAAAGAAAATTTGGGAGCAGTTCACCAAACGAACGTCCAATCAGCGTTGGCTTTGAGGCGGGTTGAGGTGTGACGCAACGAGAAGCGCGACAGTTCAGTCTTAAGAACATGGCGGCTTCAGCGGATGAAACTAGCATCAGTGTGGCTATCGAGCAAGTTTTATCGGAATTACAGAGCTAACGAGCCTTTACCTGCAGCAGCAAGAGTAGCTGGCTTGTGGTTGTGTTTTCGTCGTCGCTCTCATATGCTTCGTTGATCTGATTGGTTGATTTGGCCCGTCTATCACCAACATAGGCCAATCAGCTAACCAGTATTTTCGCCCCTTACCAAAACTACTTCAACGGAAGGTTTCCAGATGGATATGCGGAGCAAATCCATCTGGCGGAGTCAGGTTAACATATATGGGTCGGACAAACCACAGACTGAGTTAAATTAAAAGACTCTACAAGGTTTAAAAAAGCTTTGACTAGAGGCTTTTCAGGACAGCCACATGGATATTAAAGTCCCCCACAATTAAAACCCGGTCATATTTGATCATGACACTGGCTAAATAATCAGAGAAATCATCAATAAAATCTTTGTTATAAGTAGGTAGACCACAGTGCACAATACAGGATGATTCAGATCAAGTTCGAAAACATTAAGTTCAAAGCTGGAGTAAGAGAAAGCAGGCAAGTGCCTACAGTTTAAGTGTTCTTTAAAAATAGTTGCTACTCCACCTCCGCGTCCGGTAAGCCGTGGAGAGTTAAAATAGGTGCAGTTCAACGGTAAAACTTCAGAAAATACACTCAACTCACCAGCCCCGACCCAAGTCTCAGTCACACACAACATATCCAGGTCTTTGTAGGTAAAAAAAGTCATTCAAAATAAAGGACTTGTTGGCTAATGATCTGGCATTCACCAAAGCTATCCTCACAGGGGTAGAGTCTTTCAGCGACGGCGATTCAAAGACCAAGCACCGATGGAGAGTTGCGTCTACACCTCTTTTAAACCGAGAAGCCGGAGTTACTACTGAGGGTTTAAGGCCCACAGACCGATGAAAAGTTACATCCCCAGCTCTTTTGAACCTGGATGCCCAGTAGGTAGTAATCGAAGACTCTTTATCCGGGTCCACGTCAGTCAAAGGTACCAGCCACCTGTACACAGGATCCTCGGTCCGCTTAGGCACGTAGCAGCGGTAGTTCATATTCCACATCCCAAACATTCCGCGGGGATCCGCATTCAGGAACAAGGCCAAGAAAGTCTTTATTTTCACCAACCGACCACCTCGTCTCCCACGGCGTCTGAATCGCTTCTTTCTCCTGGGAAAACATGGGGTTCGGCGGAGATCCGCAGGTATTTCACAGAGGAACGGTGGAAGAGAGGAATTGTTTGTTCCACCCCGGCTCACAAGATCAATCGGTACATTATCCAAGCCAGACCTGATGTTCAAAAGCGTTTGGCGATCGTACGCTAACAGAGAGTCTGTAGTATTTAAAATAGTAGATAAAAACAAAATAAAAATCCACGTAACCGAGAGCAGCAGACGGCCAGCCATACCAACAGGCGCCATCTTGTGAACGTTTGCAGGCCGTTTCTGTATTTGGTTGTGTTGTGAGTATTTGGAGCACACGTGTGTTGTAAAATTGATGAGGATGTTTTCTTAATTTGCTGGTGTTTTTTCTATTTGCATGTGTTTTCTTCAGTTGCAGCGCACTGAGCTCTCTCAGCCACCGTTTAGTCCTGCAACCGACCCTGTATCTTCAATGTCTTGCATGTGTCACCACAAAATCACCACAACACGTCACAACCCAACCACCTGTTTTTGCATTTTTTTTCATGTTTTCAGACTGATTATCTCACACACACGCATTCAAAACTGCATTTCCTCTTTGCATGATACAGAAGGAAGTTATAAAGGAAGTGAATGAAAAGAATACAACATCTAGATCAAAGATCACTGGACAGCCTGGGTACAAGTGGATTTCAAGTAAGTTAAATATGATTAGCTAATTTGTTAATTGCAATGAAGGTTCTACCATAAACATGTTGTTGGGTCAGTTTGAGGGAAAGGTTGGTAATTTCTCAATGCACAATTATATAAAATATTTTTATTATCGTGCATTAACTGCATGATAAAAAACATTTTGATGTCTCTATTTTACATAATTTAGCTACTTCTCAGTGTACGAAACTTCTTAAAGTTTTAAATATATTCATCATGTAATATGTGTAATTACCACGACACAACTCATAAATAGTGTGTAGGAATGTGTGTAGGAATGTGTGTAGTATGAATGTAATCCTAACATATTACATTTACCATTTTGGGTTATGTGGTCCAATAAACCCTGTAAAACAAAACAAAGAAAAGTAATTTAGCCTTGAGTAAACTAGAGTAGATTACAATGCTTATTTGTCCTTCCTTCAACGACATCGTGTCCCATTTTGAGTAATAGATTGCTTTGTCTGATACTTGATAATACATTGTGCTGCTAATGAAACATTTTGTTGAATGCTTTGGGATATACATACCAGTGTCAGTGTCAGCATCAACATTTGTGGCGCAGAAAAGAACACCTTAAAGTGGCCCCTGAGTACAGAACTGACCGTTGTTAAAGAGACTGTTTTTACCAGTCATTAAACTTGATAAATGTCACATTATGCAGTTCTCAGCACTGCAAGACAACAACAGAGTGTGTTCTGCTATGTTCTGTTAGTTTCATTATCATGGACTTTTTAGATTGTTTTCATTCTCATCATTGTTCCTTTGTTCAGTTTTCTCTCTCCTCATTTGTGTTCATGGTTTCAGATGTGTTCTATTATTAATAATCCTTGTTTGTGTTTGCTGTATAAATTGATCCCTCGCATTCATTCTCTGTTCGGTCTACTGTACGTTCACATTTAGTGTGTGTTGCTCTGCCTGTTTGCCTGCTTGATCTTGATGTTGAAACCAGTCATTTTAGTCAGATTAAACCAATCATCCCAGACTGAAAAGTGAATATCCTCCTTGTGGTTTGTTACCCAGACGGAGGATGTGTGCTGCAAGAAAAGAAAAGAAAACCAAAAAAATTAAGAAAGACATTCTGTCACTTCTAACTTTCTCTTTGAGTGATCATTTTACATGAAAAATATAGTCAAAATCACAGATTGTAGCTCCATTTTATTTGTCGTATGTGCATGCTTATTTTGTCAGATGAAGTTATAGATCAAACTTTTAAACCAAAAATTTGAGAAATGTGAAGAGCTTTATTGTGAATTCAGATGTATTATACTATGTGTGCACAGAGAGTAGGAGAGAAGCAAACACATGCAAAAGAGGCACAATGACGGAATGAATATGCTGATCAACGTGTGATATCAACCAGAGACATTTAGCGACTTTTTGAGCAGGCTTTAGCTTTAGCTATACTTTCCAATGAAAGTGGTAGACAGCACTGTCTACAAACCATTTTAAGTACTAAAGCTGCAGTAGGGAGTTTTGAGAAAATGTTGACTTAGCCTGAAAATTTGAACAAGCACAACTTACAGGTCCCACCCCCTTGCTCTCTGCTGCGCTACAGCCCTCCCTCCACAGCTCCTCCCCCACAGCAGAGCCGGCCGTGAACGCGCAGGCTAGTAAACACACCGATGACGGCGGATTGAAAGTTATATGGCACATTCACTAATATGGACTAAACATCAACAATATGCTTTACATTGACTATGGCCTGCCCATACTTTGACTACAAACTTGGTCCTAAATCATTATGTATTTTGCAATACATGTAACTTTATAACGTTGCACTCTTTATACTTCACTCTATACGTTATAAATAGCTAGTAAGATATTTTTAATATAACGGTAACTAACGTTACAGTATGTAAGTAATTATTCTAGCGATATATAATGCTAGATAAGGTGTGCTAGTACATTATTTCAGCAACATGACAAGCCAGTGAATTAGCAGGTTTCAATAGTTGCTTAGCAGAGAGAGTGCGTGACATTTTATCTACATGTTATGTGGCTAGAGTTTTGAAACCGAGTCAATGGGCTCTGTCTAATTCTTTCTTCGCTTGTTTATCGTCATCGGTCTTTTTCCTTTTACCTCTTTGTTTTATGAGCAGGATGGCAGTTTAGGTTGTTTCTCCGTCATAAGCACAGCTGCAGCTCGCCGGCAATCTTGACTTTGAACGACGGTACGCTGGTACGCTCGCGCTGTGCAAGAGAGGGGTGTGATCAGCGCGTACACGAGCGTGATTGACACTGCTAAGACATTCCTCCTGGCTCTGATTGGTTGTTTCTGACGGGAGCGTTGTATTTCTGCAAATGGCAATAGGACCACTGGGAGGAGCCAGAGGAGCTTGATTTTTACACAGATTATCTGTCTCATATTCTACTGTCAGGACATAATGACAGTTTTAACAAATATGTAAAAAATATTTTTACCTACAGCAGCTTTAAAGTCAAATAGTTTTAAGTCTATACAAAGGACTTACGCAATGTTTGCATAGGATGCATCTATCGCACTATATTTTGAAAGGCAGCAGCTATACGCAATTGATGCTATTTAAACTCAGTGTAAATAGCAACAAAAACTAACAAATAGAATTAGCTAGATGCTACGTATGTTTGTGTAAATAGACACTCTGATTTATAAAATTGGTCAGGGTCATCGTGAAGACTGATGTCTGAAGCTGATGTGTGCATATTTCACAGTGGTGAGATTCTTATCAGGATAAAAGCATGTGCCTCGAGAGCCTTGTGTTCTGTTACAGTGCTTAGCATCAGTGAATACACCCATGCTAAAGTTGACTAAAAAGAGGAATAAAAAATAATCTTTTGGAAATTGATCTTAATGCCTTAATTTAAAAAATGAGGAAAAATCCCACCTTTAAGTACACCAATTTTCTTTGGGAATGAATAATGTATCGTAAATAAATAAATGTTCTTCCTTGAAATACAGGGTGCATAAGTCAGGACACCCCTATGTTAAATTCCCATAGAGGCAGGCAGATTTGTATTTTTAAAGGCCAGTTATTTCATGGATCCAGGATATTATGCATCCTGATAAAAGCCTTTGGGGTTAAAATAGCCCCACATCATCACATACCCTTCACCATGCCTAGAGATTGGCATGGTTTTATTTCAGTAAGCCTAATAGCTGGTTTGATTTTCATTGAGAGATGATCTTATGGAAAGTAGCCCATGCCAATTAATTATTACTTAAGGCATTAATTTAAATGGATTAAGGGATCAATTTCCATAAGATGATTTTTATTCCTCTTTTTAGTCAACTTTAGCATGGGTGTGTTCACTTGTACAGCTAAGCACTGTACATCTGATGTGCTTTATATTTAGCTCTGTCTTTAAATGCAAGAACATACTGTATCCTGTTCTGTGTAAATACAGCTCTTTCTCAGTTAAAGTGTCACTGCACAACTTCCAAGAATACTAAATAAAAGGCTCATGTGTAATTTTTGAATTCTGTATTTTATGTGGATGACACTAGTGGATGACACTACACACGGCAGTTAAATTCGGTTGTCATTTCACCTTTTAGAACTGAATCCCATTCTTTACACAGACACCGATCAACAATTTTAGGGAGTGACAACTGCATTCTACAACCAAATTAACTCCTGAAAAATGCAGGTATTGACAACTGCAGTTAGGCTACAAAAAATCTTGTATGCGCAGTGCAAGAAATCACAGGGAAAGAGGTACGAAAATTGAGCTTTGTGAGAACCTTGACAGAATGTTCTCTAAATGTTATTTTTAGGTTTTATTTTTATAACAATAAACTAACACTCCCAGAACACTGCAGTGTTTTTTTAATTGTGATTGTATACAGTATAGAAACATTCCTTAATGTAATTTTTTAGTTTTGCTATATTTTTTACCATAAACTTACCTTTCTCAGAATTATGCACAGGTGTTTTCTGTGACAGTGTAATAAGAACTTACTCTGTACATTTTCATAGTTAAAGTCTCCATTAAATATGTATGAATATATTAGCCTTAAAGGGATACTCCACTTTTTATGGAAATAGGCTCATTTTACAACTCCCCCATGGTTAAACAGTTGAGTTTTTACCGTTTTCGAATCCATTCAGCCGATTTTCTGATATTTAGAAGAATATCAGTAAGCAGACAGTTTCTGGTCTCATTGACTCCCATAGTATATTTTTTTTCCTACTATGGAAGTCAATGAGACCAGAAACTGTCTGCTTACTGATATTCTTCTAAATATCAGAAAATCGGCTGAATGGATTCGAAAACGGTAAAACTCAACTGTTTAACTCTGGGGGGATTGTAAAATGAGCCTATTTCCAAAAAAAGTGGAGTATCCCTTTAAGGTTATTTATACGAGACAATGACACAATTTAGAAGATATAACTTCCAGTCTCTTCCGCCAATATGGATGAATGATTTTTATGACATCACTCTGCACATCAGCTTCTCATCAGATTTTCTGTCCAATCAAATGCTCTCTAGAAACTGAAGCTCCGCCCCTACATTATAAATAGATGCCGAAGCTGCTGCTAAAATCGGTCACTTGTTCACAAATTTACCATTTTCTACACGGTGAATGGCACATAGTGCACTATATAGGGGATAGGGAACGATTGACAGTTTAAATAGGCTTTCCATTGTCACGACTGAAGTCTGGTTTCTCGTTAATGTCACCGCCACAGCACACACACACACACACACACACACACACACACACACACACACACACACACACACACACACGCACACTCACACAGTCTGCTCCAGTTCACAGACACCATAGTACAGTGGGGATCATATGTGCAAGTCGACGCAAACCAAGGCATTTTAGTTGGCCTTTAAATATGTTTAATGGTTTAGAATAATAATGTTTGTCTCACCAAAAATCTATATATTTAATAATAAATCTTAATGCTTTATAGACATAATCTTACACTTGTGCAATGCATGTAAATGTCTTTACATTTGGTGACTAATATGTATATCTTGTGCATCTAGATGGAGTCAGCAGTTTCACAAATTCTCAGAACTGCAGTTCCACTAACCATCTTCACCACTGGTCTGAATTACACCACAGCAAACACGACTGGCACAGAAGAAAACACCTCCTGTGAATTTTCAAGGATCCGAGCTCATCCTGTTTTCATATTTGCATACTCACTAGTGTTTCTTGTCAGTCTGGTGCTGAATTGCATCACGATGCGTGTGTATTTCTGCACTAATCAGTGTGCTCAGTCCAGTGTCACGGTCTACATGAAGAACCTGGCCGCAGCTGACTTCTTCCTTTGTCTTTGCTTGCCTTTGCGCATTGCTAACTATGCCAGCAGTTCAGATATAATGAGTAATATTTACTGCAGCTTTGGAGCAACAGCCTTCTATATAAACATGTATGCAAGCATTCTCTTCATGGATTTTATTGCTGCAAACAGGTATAAACCACACACTACTAACACCTACTAGCGTTGACCTCCAAGTTTGGAATAATAAAGATTTTATAATCTTTCTAAAAGAAATCTCTTGTTCTCACCAAGGCTGCATTCATTTGATTAAAAATACAGTAAAAACAGCAATATTGTGGAATTGTCACAATCTGTGGCTGTATGCAGCATACGACGAAAGGAGAAAAACAGTCTTTAATAAAATAAACAAGGAACACTCAGGGGATTGCTGTCAGGGTTATGTTTGTTTATGTTCTGTTTCCCTGTTTTGTTTATGTCTGAGTTTCACCTGAGGGGTATTGCACAAAAGCAAGATAAGGGATTAAGCTGGGATTTTCCAGTTATCCTGGCTGAATTTAGCCCTGACTCGGTTGCATGAAGGGAGGCTAAGTTAATCTACATTAAGTTACTATGGAGATTTACACTTTGAAGCTAGCCTGCTCCGGAGCAGGCTAACAACCAGGTTAAGATTAATCCTAGTGATTTATCGGCTAGTTCCTCCCTAAATCCTACTAGATATTAATGTTTTAGTCACTTCATGGTCCTGCATTAAAATACTAGATATAGGCTACTGTCATTCATCTAAGTATGCGTACTGTAAATTTTAGTTATTAAAAAACTGCTGTTCATTTCACGGTCAGAGGTTTGATGAATATATATATTATTTGAGATTTAAAGCGTTTATTGTCATACACCCAGATTTTCCTGAGCAATTATAACTTTTCTGTCCACAATGAATGCCAACACAGTGCAAAAGAACTATACTATACAATATGAGAAATAGAATATAGATATACATAGACTATGTATATCTATATATGCAAGTATAGAGTAGAAATGTACTGTTGAATGAGAAAAAAATATTCCCAGAGTTGCTTTGGATGTTGATTGGGACAATGCTGCCATATTCCCAGATAGCAGAAATGGTAGACTTGTTAGAGAACAATACATTGCAAATGATTTCAGTTAATTTAGTTTTGATTTAGCCCATCCCTTAATAAAGGATAATGTAGGCTGGGTTAGGGTTAGGTAACAAATTCTAGTTCCACTTCACTGGATCAATAAATATAAAGTGTATAGGGGAGAGCGGGGCACAACGTAACACTTTTTGACTTTCTCAGTTTGTGTAAATCTACTTAGGGTTTAGAGTATTTATTTTTCGCCACATTATTTTCCAACATGTCTAGTACAATTTTGTGGCTTTGTTTTATTAATACAGTGTTTACTTTTTTCTTGATCTCCCCCGAAAGAATAGAAGTGAAATGTGACAACATGCCCCATAGGTGGGGTACATTGTAACATGTGAGGGGCACATTGTAACATGACCATATAACAGCTTAAAATGTTATCTGATCTAATCAAAAAAATATACAAGTCAAACCAAAATATTTTCTCAATAAAATACAATTATTAACTTTTTCATATGCCATAAAATAATGGCATTTTTTAATAATTAAAAATAAACTAATTTTTTAGTTTGACAACAAACACACCGGAAAACACAGCTATACAGCATAGTTCAAAACATAATAATACTTATTAATTTCTGAATATTGACTCTCAGTCTTTATTTACATTTTTCTCATGTTTTCTCAATATAATTAATAAAAGTGTAGAATAGAATAGCATAGTTCTAATAGGGGCACATTGTAACGCAGTGTTACAACATGCCCCAGATGCACAACTGGGATTTAAACCCTGCTAGTGTCTTCTGCTCGTTAGCGAAGCATTAAATAACTATATAAACTGTTAAATAACATATTGGAGATTCAAATAATATCAGATTTGTCTAATTGTATCTAAACACAAAAAACAGAGATGAAAAATTAACATTAGTTAGAAATGTACTTTTGCTATGGTTAAATGAATGTTCAGTGATATCTTACAAAGATTTTTGAATTTTGGCGCAATTTTTCTCTATGTAGTGTTGATATGGCAACTAGTAAATACACTAAGTTTCGTCATGCTGGCATGTGTGGAAGTATTTAAAACAAGTGTGTTACAACTAGCCCCGCGTTACGTTGTGCCCCGCGCTCCCCTACTTGACATTCATAAAAAAAGTTACAAGACCACAATGGTTTTGGAATATTTTTCTTTTATTATTTTGCTGTTATCACTTGTCAGCTTCGAGCTTTGGAGAGAAAAAATATATAATGATTAATACATTGTGTTACCGCACACGTTTTGTCCATTTTCGGATCGGTGATTCTGTGATCGATTTCGTGATCTTTTAAAGAATGCCGTGAACGTGCATTACTCCAAACTATATAAACCTGGCTTGACATATCCGCGCGTTCTCATCCTGGCTCAGCAAACGTGCAACAGATTAAGCCAGGATACACTGATTAAACTAGGTCAAGCCGGGACTGTTCTGTTATCCTGGCTTTCTTAATTCTACTTTTGTGCAATACCCCCCTGTTCCTTTATTCAGTTTCCCACCTTTGTTCAGTTTCCATGGTTACCATCATTATTAGTTCATTGGTTAAAGCTGTGTGTCATTTATTAGCTCGTTTCAGTTTGTTATTTAAGCCTCATCCTTGCCTTCACTCTTTGTCCAGTCTCTGTTAAGTTTAGATGTGTTTGCACTGCCTGTTTGCTTGATTTTTGAGTAATTAAACGTATTAATATTTTGTGAGAACCTGATTCTTCTGTCATCAGCTTCCCTGCATGCATCGTTACAATTTCTTGGAGTTGGCGTGCCTAACGCACTATCCTGACCGCTCAGAAAAGCGGTCCTGGGCACGCCTCCCAGGGAGCGGGTTCTCGTGAAGATTTAGCCGCATGTGAACACCCCTCTACCAAATCTAGAGTCTCGTCCCATTGAGTCCACCCTTCCAGAGTCTCGTCCCGCCGAGACCGCACTTCCTGAGTCTCGTCCCGCCGAGACTGCCCGTCCAGAGTCCCGTCCCATTTTATCCACCCTTTCAGAGTCTCGTCCCGCCGAGATCGCACTTCCAGAGTCTTGTCCCTCCGAGACCCCCCTTCCTGAGTCTCGTCCCGCCGAGACTGCCCGTCCAGAGTCTCGTCCCATTGAGTCCACCCTTCCAGAGTCTCGTCCCACTGAGACCACCCTTCCAGAGTCTTGTCCCTCCGAGACCCCCCTTCCTGAGTCTCGTCCCACCCGTCCGGGGT
>JAZAVI010001341.1:0-20028 GCA_036326025.1 Chrosomus eos
TATAGATAGATTTTGGGTGAAGGTTTTGCACCATGTGACATACTGAAATAACACTCTGTTGTCTCAGCCTTCTCCTCTTACAGTCACCCCAGCATTTAGGCCTTGCAGTCTTTCAAAGTCACCTAGACAGAGACTCAGAGAAATAATGGTGTATTCTTATAAGGCTAAATTACTTGTTTTGTAAATAATAAAATCTTCAACATTCCCTCCTCTGGGGCTTACCTAAGCCCCACTTTCACTATCCTTTTCCCAGAGTGTAGTTTCAAAATCCAGCTCCTTCAGTTATGCTACCTAGTGACTCAATTTGAGTCACCCATTCTCTTTTCCAATTACTGGATTAAGCCACCACACTCCGGGGGAGTACTCCAGCCAAACATCTTCTTCCATACATTTTTATTTCTTTCAGTAGTTCTTTCTTTTTTTGTTTAATGGCAGAAGTAAAAGAATGGAGTTCTCCCTAAAAAGTGCGAAGATGAAATTGGTTCAGTATTGTCATTTTTGTCACAGTTATGTAGAATATGTCACACATAAAAGTCTCTTATACTATTAAAAGTGTTCTTGCAGTGTAGACTTTTTCGACCCAGACGCTTTACGCATCATCTTCTTCTTCGTCCTCCTTCTTGAGGTACTTGAATCAACATCCAAGGTTGTAGATATCAATTTGGTTGCCCTCTCAAATTAGTTTTCATTTTCTTGCCATTTTTGCACCTCCATTCGTTTAACCGTGGTTTTGACTCTTAGTGATCTTAATATACAAGTACACAACAGAATAATAACCCACTTTCAATATTGCATCACCAAAAAACATTTCTATTTGAGCCTAATTATGTCCAAGCTTTACATTAAGTTTTCCTTAACTTCTGCTCTTAAGTTTTCTTTAACTTAATCGTAATCGCTAAATTTTCCTTCGTGCACAATATTATTTAGTAAACTGCAACAATGATCTCCTAAAATAAGTCATTCTACTTTTTTCATCTAATTGTTCTTCTCCTAATGCAGACAAAGAATTATAATAAATCTCTGATTATCATAGTTGTCTAATTTATTCATTATGCATTTTTGTTTTGCATGATCCATATGACTATTAATTCAAAATATGGCTGGGTAAAAATAACTCTTTTTATCACTTTTTAATCAAAGAATATCAATTCTTAAATTCAAAGTATCCCTCTTTTAGTCAGTTGTTTTTTAGCTGATGAACGAACAGAACATTGTAGTGTATCTTTCTATTCAATAAATCACTCTGTTTTGCGTTTTGTCAAAGTTTTTCATTTCCCATTCTGTTTATTTCCAAATTTAAACAGTAAATACCATTTTGACTTTTTAATCTCACGTGTTGCTTTCTATTCTCATTATATCTCTTCAGTTCAAGACTCCCTTAACTGAATACTTTTTCTTCTTTTCTACTAATTTCTAAATGAACTGTCATGAATAAACTAATTATCGGTATGTCTCATGTACTCTAACTAAGAAAGCTTCAGAGCAATGCTACATTTCCCTCATAAAAGTCATTCAATAAACTCTTTAGACAATTAGAAAAATAACTCTAGAGAACAACTTTTTGCACTCTCACATATTCCTTATATGTACATTTCTTTTTCTGTATATCTAACAATCTAAAAGTTTTTTATATCAACTATTTAAACCATTAGCATCATAATTTATTATTAAAACTTCCTTATGTTCGCATACAATTTATTTTTAATCTTCAATACTTCTGTTTAGCTGACTTTTTATCTGACGTTATTTCTGATAGACTTCCAATCTACGGATTACTTCTCTATTAGAGATTTGATTTCTGTTCCTGTCCCTCCTCTGTTGATTTCATTGCTTTTACCCATCTATATCATGTCCACATAATCCTTAACAATTGTTTTAATAGTTCTTCTGATATTGACATATGACCTATTTTTGTCGCTGTTCTTTTCTTAACTTTGTTTTTTTCACACATTTCACAAAACTTTGCAAAAATGCCTTTTATTTTAACTTCATTTTAATTTAAAATCATTATTCTTAATTAATTTTGTCTTGCCTTAATTTTTCTTAATTTTAATTTTAATATTATATTAATATTATACCTCCCCCTCTGCGTACTGGTTTAATACCATTACGCATCTGGATTAAGAATATTCAAAAGTATTGTTGGTTCAATAATCTATGCTTCATGTGAATGCCAAATATTTATTTTTTGGACCCCCCTCTGGTGCAATTTAAATTGTTTAGAAGGTCCTGTTTGTTATTGTTTCAATAACTTCCTGTAAGTCTATAAACTTTCTATAAACACTATTTGATTTATTTTTATAATTAGTCAATAGCATATTGAATCAATTCATAATCTTTCAAATTAAAATCTTATCATTTTTAATACCCAATGTTAATCCTTGCTTTAATTTCAACTGTAGCCTTAAATTAATGTTGTATACCCTTGTATTGCCCAATTGCACCTTAATACCCATTAAGATTTATTTCAAAGTTCTTTTTAGTTCTAATTTTTTCTTTCATGAATTAATTATTCCCACTATGCTATATCAATTTCTTAAATTAATTGTTATCATTATTTTAGTTTCTTTTCTTAATTTGTCATTATCATTGTTTTTACGTTGCTTTAATATATTTTTCTCTTTAATCATTTTATTCTGGTGGGGTTATTATTAAGTTGTTACTGACTTTTATTCAAGGGCTTAACATTCAATCATAGAAAAGTTTGGTTGATGTTGACTATTGTTTGAGGTTTTACTCATCTCTGTTGCTTCTTCTTTGCACAGCTTTTCTCATTCCTGCGTTTCTGGTCAAGCTTGTCTTCTTTACATTCATGATTTGATCATTCTGTTAGCTGTCTTGTCATCTTTACAGCTTTGGCCAGGTGATGGTGCCTTTGCAATGGACTTTTGGTCATTGTCAGCTTGTCCTTGCCCATGCCCTCACTCCCTGTTTGGGGGGTTTCTGAAGCCGGTTGGTGTATTTTAAGTTGGCATGGAGTCAAGTGTCACCTGTTGATCACCTCTTCTGAAATTACAAAACACAGTTAATGGTTCTTTTTATTTATTATTTTTTCAGCCTTGTCCCAGAAACCGACCTGGATAGTTGCTGCTATCTGTGAATTAAAGCTTAATTATTTTTGTTAGTGACAACAACATGTAATTTCAATCCTTTGCTCATCTGTTCCATTGTCCTTCTGGTGTTCCCTGTAAAGGTCAAGTGGGCTGAGTGGTGTCCTTTCTGCTTTCATTAACAGCAGTGCTTTACTCCATATATTCCTATTGTTTTTCATATAGTTCAGCTCTTTATCATTATAATTGCAATTTCTTTACATTTTTCTCATAATAATCTTCCCATATACTTTTACAATTAGTCAATTCAACTTCAGTTATCTCTTTATCTTGAGTTCCACTATCAGCACACTGTTTATTATGCATCTGGATACACTCAACTCACTTTGATAAAAGACAAAAGTTATCAGACAATATTTCATACTTTTTTACAAAGATCAGCTCCTCTTGATATGCTGTAAAGAAGTCAGTTATTATGCTTCAAAGAAAGTCAAATCTGTTATGCGCTGCGCAATTATGGCACTGGTTTTCAATTTTTTTTCCTTTTTCATCTTTCTTTTTTATTCTTTCTTTGTTTTTTCATATTGCCATTATAGTTCCAACCAGGACATTTAACCAAATTCATCCATGGTCATTATTTTATTGGGCATAATTTTGCCCTGTGGGCCCACATGTTATAGTTTCAATACAGGTGTATTGGCAAAATAATTGATTTGCCTTAGTGTCTCTTCCTCACCATCTCTCTCTCTCTCCGTTCATACTCAGTCATTCCCACACACACTGTCATACGAGCTGGCCAGCATTCTTTCAGGTTGTGGTCTAAATTTTGCCACAAGGTCCAGTCAGGTCACCACAGTTATGTCCCCAAAAATGTCAGCGCTGAGAAGTGTCCTTGGTTGTAAGGTTTTAGTCACCATTGTTATAAACCCTTTTTTCTTTTTACAAATTCTAATAGATTCAATATCTTTTTTCTTTTATAAACTCTAATAGATTCAAGATTTTAGAATCATAGGCCTGTCAATTGTATTTTGTCAAATGCATTTGTTCTTTTCTCATTTGTTGGTCTAATTTTTTCCTATTCTTTTTGGTTTTTTGCTCATGAGCTGTTTTAAGAAGAAAATAGGAGATCTCTTCATAGTCTTGGATCCATGGCCAATAACATTTGCCTTCTCATTATCCCAGTTTTTACAACGTTTGTGATTTAATAATTTTGGACTTTTGGAGTAACTTTTTCTCCAATCTATCTCTAGAATATTACCAAACAAAATGGAGTGACCAGTATCATTGTTTTGCCAACAATAAGTATCGTTCTTTGACATATTGTGTCTTTCTTTTCTTTGCCATATAATAATTATATCATGCTTTTTGCCCTATATTTGTTTAATCTAATAGCCCTTACTATACCAAATCCAGCCTTCGTTTTAATTGTTTGATAATTTTAGCACACACTTTTCTCTTTCAGAAAGCTTTCTTTTTCTTTTTTATAGGGCTGGAATTAACCTACTGAGAAAGGAGCAGAGAGGGTTAGTTAGCAGCAGAGAATATAAAGAAGTGCTTATGAGACCAGTGAATAATCAGAATGAATAAAGTTAATCTAATAATTAACTAAATTTGAAGCAGTCTCTTTTGAGTGATCATTGGAGTTTGACACACCTGTGTTGTTCGTACGGGAAGGGTGTCAGTCAGTTTCTCTGTTTTTAGATATCTCTGTCTCTTGAAGCTGCATGGCTCTCGCTCTGCATGTGTCATCAACTGTCACTCAAAGTTCTTGGTGTTGCAGACTGGAATTTAGGCTCTGCTGTTTCTCTGCCTCTTCTGAGTTCAGGCTTTTGGTACATTTTGCCACAGCTTTGCATCTCAGGATTTTCCTCTTTGTCCTGAGGAAAAAGTCTTTAGTGAAATAATGAAAGTTTCACCTTTTCCAGCTTTACTCAGTCTTTCTTCATGTTGAGTTTCAAGTTTCTTCAGGAGGGAACGCCCCTCACCCACTCTTCTTCTCTTTGCAGGTTCTCTTTCTGTGTCTCTGACCTTTGCCCTCTTGTTGCTTCCATTCCACACTGTCACTGAAGCCATCTGTAATTTGAACACTCAGAGAACTGCATGAATCAAATTGAACTTTTCCAAAAAATAATTCAAACTGTCCTTGAGCTTTTAGCTTTTTATCTAAAGTCTTTATCTCTTTATTTCACTTTTTAACCATCTTTTCACTAGTTCTTTAATATAAAAATCACTGGTTGACAACCGCAGTTCTTCCATTCTGTTTTTTAGTAAAGCAATTCTTCTTTGCAGGAAAGCAAGCTATTTCAATAATCTAACTTTAATTATCTTAGTATAATCCAATTAAATAATTTTTCCTATCATAAAATCAGCCTTCAATCTTTCTCCTATATGCATGCTGCTTAGAATAATCTCTCATGGTGAACAAACTTTTTCCTCAGCCATTTTCAACAATTCTCATTTACTACAGTTACTAGGATTGCTGTAAATTATTTATGACTTTTGAAACTTGGTCACCCAATCCTGTTCACTTTTAGCACACAAGTTATTTTTTCTTCTTAGCACAAACTTAATCTTACAATGGAAGCATTTTTTCTCACTTTGTCTTCAGGGATAATGAGATACAAATTTTAGACGTCTTCAGATATAAGATATAAGATATTAAGCACGTGCATTTTTATCTTTCTTTTATCTATTAATATCTTTCATTATATTTATTCATTAAATATATATTTTATAACTTTAATCTTATTTCATACTACAATAATCTGCAAGATTAATATCTTGAAACAATTGTTTTCTTTCACTATTTCCTTTACTTATCATTCATGCTTGTCCCTCAAGCTCACACACATTCCTTCGCACCTATTTTTACCCACAGTCACAATCAGACACACACACAACACAGGATCCTACAGACAGAACTATGTTCTACTTACAGTGTTTCTCACTGTTTTTACAAACAATATTCCACTGTTACACTTCCCCAACACAGTGAAAAACAACTTTAAACTATCACAGACCTCTGCGATTCAATTTAGCTCTCCTGAGAAGCCCATTGTCATACCTATGACAACGCCTTATCTGTGTACATGCTATCCTATTATCCTTAATAAGAAACACAGATAAGTAACTGATAACCTTATCAGTAATGACATCCTTGTCATTAAACTTGCTAGCCTTAACAAGTTCTAAACATAAATAACCGATCATCCTTAATCAGTAATGACATCCTTGTCATTAAACCTGTTAGCCTTAACAAGTTCTAAACATAAACACTGATTAGCCTTAATCAGAAAATGATAGCCTTATCATTAAACTCACATCCGTACATACGTATGACAAAACCTTTGCGCTAAATCAGTGGCACCAGAGATCAAACAATCCACCTAGAATTATATGAGCACTAGCAAACACTAATGGGAGCTCCCCCGCACTTTTACACATTTACATTTACTCGACATCATCAACAACTACAATGCATGCACTTGTTTCTGTAAATCAAAGATCTTTCAATTTTTAGTTCTTTAAATTTGGAGAAGCTTTTAAAGGGGCTTACCGCAAGGAGCAAATGTCTGGGCGAAAAACACAAACCCCCAAGCAAAACTGCTTACCTTTAGTTTGTGTTCCTCGTCCAGCAAAGCCCCGCAGTTCAGCATCATCAGCTCCTGAACCAGCCCCACGTTGGGCGCCATTTGAAGTGGATTAAACTTTTCTGTAAATAACTTCGCAGAGATCTTTGATTCAGAAACAATTAGACTTTATTATGGAACGCCGCTCCGTTCCATAGAACGGCGCTCCAACAAAGCCGAGCGCTCTGGCCATCCGGCCTACTGGCGCTCCCGAGTCTTTTTGGGTTCAGAGTTAAATACATACATCATCTTCCATAGAAGGTAACACACCCTATAGATAGATTTTGGGTGAAGGTTTTGCACCATGTGACATACTGAAATAACACTCTGTTGTCTCAGCCTTCTCCTCTTACAGTCACCCCAGCATTTAGGCCTTGCAGTCTTTCAAAGTCACCTAGACAGAGACTCAGAGAAATAATGGTGTATTCTTATAAGGCTAAATTACTTGTTTTGTAAATAATAAAATCTTCAACATTAGCAGACGACAACAATGAAGGCACATGATGTGATGAATAACAAGTAAAGAGAATATGTTCAAGGATTAGTTCACTTTCAAAAAACATTTTTGCTGATCATTTACTCACCCCCATGTCATCCAAGATATCCATGTCTTTCTTTCTTCAGTCGAAAAGAAATGAAGGTTTGCTGTAGATTTATCAGCAAAAAATAGTTTGAAAGTGAACTAATCAATTCATTTTTATACCAGTCAAATGAAGAGAACTGGCATAATTAACATTTTTATTACAAAAAAGAGGCCCAAACCCATTACATTTTATTTATAAAACTCATAGACCATTGTGTCATATTTATTTTGTTAAAGAGGTCAGCAAAAAGTAAACAAAGCATTTCCTATTGTTTTAGAGAGGGTCATGCTATTCATGTGAGGTGACAAATGATTAAGAGGTTAGTGATGTAGGTGAAAATTAGCCATAGAGAATATCAGTAGGCCTATATATTTGTAGTAATTCATCATCTATCATATGTTCTGCTTATTTAAGTAATATAATTTGTGGTTGCACTTGCCACTCTGTATTTTTCACAGGACTTTAATCACTAAAGACAACGTGTTCTCTAAATGTCCAATACAAGACATTAGATACACAACATTCAAGTTATTGCTACTGAGCATAATGTAGATTTGAGTGACATACATTGCATTTCAACAAGGTACACATGTTAAAATCTTATGAGTTTTTGCTTTCCCTGGGATTCAAACCCATGACCTTGGCGTTGCAAGCACCAACACTCTACTGTTTGAGCTACAGGAATGCTTAACAACATGGTTTGATCACTTTGTTGATCAAATACGGAAGAGGATTAGGGCCAGGCCATAATAAAAAAAATAAAACCATCTCGAGATTAAAGTCATTATAATGCGAGATTAAACTCGTTAAATTTCGAGAAAAAAAGTCGTAATACAATTTTGAAAATAAACTCATTAAATATCGAGAATTAAGTCATTGTGTTTCGAGAAAAAACTCGTTACATTTCAAGAAAAAAGTCGAAATACAATCTTGAGAATAAACTCATTACATTTCGAGAATAAAGTCGTTGTGTTTCGAGAAAAACTCGTAAAATTTCGAGAAAAAAGTCGAAATAATCGTGAGAATAAACTCATTACATTTCGAGAATGAACGCATTCAATTTTGAGATCGATTTGAGGCCACATTCATCCTAACGTCGAGCCTCTGCGTTTCAGCCATCGACACTCGATTGAGTAAGTGAATTTTCCCTTACGAAAAAGAAGCATACTTCAAGTTCATTGCAATAGTGCTATATAGTAGCTATGAATAGTTCCTAAATGGTCCAATAACGAACCCTTTACAGACTGGTTATAGCTCCACATTGCTTTTCTTCGTAGGCTATAGCCTACACATCAATAATACGAATTGTTGTAGCTTTAACGCTAGACCCATTTATTATTTATGTTTAAGCGAGTCACGTTTACACGACCAAGCTTTTTCTAACGTAATATCAATTTGAAAGGCCCAAGGGGAGCAGACTGCACAACTATGTCCATCATCACTGTGACAGAATTTCTACGAGGCCGCGGTATTTCAGAGGACATACTTTCACTTCTGGAGGAAGAAAAGGTATATTCAACACGATTGAGCAGCTGATTAAAAATAACACATTAATATTTAGTACTTTATTGAAAACTGCCTCCTTGACATGATCAATGAATTTTCTGACCCGGAGACTTTGACCAGGCAACTGGCATTTAGACGCTTATTGCCAGACAATTCAGAGGAAGCAGGCTGTGGGTCGGGGGTTCTCCGAGATGTATATAGTACCTTCTGGCAAGAATTCTATGATCGTTGTACACTTGGAACTACAATGAAAGTTCCTTTCATTAGACATGATTTCCAAGCTGACTCTTGGAAAGCTGTTGGCAGAATTTTCCTGAAAGGTTACAAAGACTGCCAGTACATTCCAATAAAACTGGCCCCCCCTTTTATGGAGGAGATGCTTTTTGGTGCAGTATACAGTGACCTGATAGAGTGCTTCCTTCAGTTTGTAAGCACCCAAGAACGAGAAATTCTTCAACCTGCATTACAGGATTTCTCTTCTGTTGAACTTGATGAACTGTTGGAAGTTCTTGACAGCTATGAATGCTGCAGAAAAGTCTCTGCAGAAAACTTCTGAAGGAGATTTCCCACAAAGAGCTTGTCCAAAAGCCAATGTTTGTGTTAGACTGTTGGAAGGCCGTCACACAATCACAAATCTCCCTTACTTTTGATGAGCTAAAAGAAATGTATGCTAAACTCTTACCAACAACTAAAAAGGTCTTAGGACTTTTGAAGTTCCCTGCTGATATGACAGCAAAGCAAAGAGAAGTAGCACATCATCTGAAAAGGTACCTCAGAGAAATGGATGATGAGAAACTAGGAAAGTTTCTGAGGTTCTGCACAGGCTGTCACTTGATTGTGTCAGACCGCATCTCTGTTGAGTTTGCAGTGATGTCAGATTTCACAAGGCGCCCTATTGGTTGTACATGTGGGATGTTCCTTCAGCTGTGTGAGAACTATGAGAATTTTCCAGACTTTCGTGCTGAATTTAATGCTGTTTTGGAGAGCAACATTTGGGCAATGGACATAGTTTAACATGTAGTTGTCCACCTCATTCAGAAATCAAAAGTTACAGAAAGCATAAGTTAAAGATGAGTTAACACACATTTCCCCTTGCTTGTTTTAGCAATGTTGCCTTAGAAATCTTAGCTTGAAGATTGCAATTATACAAGCAAATGCTTGAAAAATAAAATAAAATGTAGTATAAATCCCAGTTTTAATTATGCTGTGAATTGTTAAGAATGTGACTGCTTGATCATATTTTAAGATACAGATACAGATAAAAAGACACTATTGTCATACATACACTGATACTTGTAATTGTATGCTCAAATGTTTTATTGTTAATTTTCAGTGCAGACTCAAAGTTCCTTTAGAAAATATGTTTCTGTTAAAATCCAAGGAGTTTTTGTGCCAATTTAACAGATTTTGAAATGTCAAAATGTTTTCATGTTTCAATAAGAAGTGCTGTCCTTGTTCATATTTTGCACTAAATTATTTTTTTTTTCTTAAAAATGAAATGTGCATATACAAAAACTGTGCATAAATCAGACATAATGTTGGTAATTCAGTATCATAAAAAACGTCTCGGTTACGTATGTAACCCTCGTTCCCTGAGTGAGGGAACGGAGACGTTCCGTCGGATGACGACGAATGGGGTTTCGCATAGAAAGCCTATCAACTTCGAGTATACAAAACGAGCCAATGGCAAAGAAATCCCATGGGTCTGCGGAATTTGCATGACGTAACTCCGCCCCACCTCGTGGGTATATAAGGAGGAAGTCCTGCAGCAAGCAGATATGTTTCTTCGCTGAGGAGCCAAGACTGAGCTCAGGCGATCCCCGCGGTATACAGCGGAAGTGGTAAGAAGACGGAACGTCTCCGTTCCCTCACTCAGGGAACGAGGGTTACATACGTAACCGAGACGTTCCCTTTCGTTCATCACTCCGAGTTCCGTCGGATGACGACGAATGGGGTTACCAGTCTAATCACGCCACCTTCACAGCTGTCTTCCAGTGCCCTGCGTAAATCTGAGATGCCTTGTCATACAGGACAAGAGGGACTCCTATTTAACACAGGAATACCAAGGTACGCTGGGGAGCATATCCCAAGATATAGAGGAGTATGCAGGATATACCCAGCCCAACGGGGGGGGGGGGGGGGGGGGGAATTTCGACTACACATATGACCCGAAGGATGCATATGGGGAATACACTGGGGTATCCAGCCGCAGGTGGAAAAGTTTTAAACCCCAGGGAGTGGCAAGGTGGCTTGCCAAGGGAAGACACATGCTCAGAGAGGCTTACAGTGGGAATACACATGTGGGGGTAGCTCCGTAGAGGGACCATGCACACGGGAGGCACCTAGCCGACGCACAGGTTCAAAGACACTGGGTCGACGTCAGGAGTGCAGGAGGAACTCAGGGCTTTCGGAGAAGCTCACCTGAGGAAAATATCGCACGTATCCAGTCCGTGGAGTGGAATGGCGAGCAAGCGAAGACACCTGAGCGGGTCCTAATGCCGGCTGGTTGAAGCGAGCACACGAGAGGACACAGGCTCCACTCGGAGATTATAGAATCTGGCGAATGTGTTGGGTGTCGCCCAGCCTGCAGCTCTGCAGATGTCTGTTAGCGAGGCGCCATGCGCTAACGCCCAAGAGGATGCCACACTCCGGGTGGAGTGGGCCGTCACACCAAGGGGGCACGGTCGGCCTTGCTGGTGGTAAGCCAAAGCAATGGTGTCCACTATCCAGTGAGACAACCTCTGCTTGGAGAGAGCTCTTCCCTTCAGCTTCCCACCATAACAGACAAAGAGCCGGCCCGAATTCCAGGCACGCTTCGTCAACGGAGAATGCGTGCAGGTCCCCAACCCTCTTAATAGAGGCCAATGCAACCAGGAGCACTGTCTTCATTGACAGGAGCTTGAGCTCCACTGTATGCAAAGGCTCAAGGGAGCATGCTGCAGGGCAGTTAAGACCACTGCGAGGTCCCAGGAGGGAACGAGAGGGCGGCGAGGAGGAAGTACTCCTGGCTCCTCTCAGGAACCTGATGACCAGGTCATGCTTTCCCACAGACTTACCTTCTATGAAGTCATGGTGTGCGGCGATAGCGGCAACATAGACTTTCAGGGTGGAGGGAGACAGCCTTCGCTCCAACCCATCTTGAAGGAAGGAAAGCACGACGCTGATCGGGTATTTCCGGGGGTCTTCTCGGTGAGAAGAGCACCAGCTGAAGAAGATGTTCCACTTCAACGCATAGAGGTGTCTCGTGGACGACGCTCTAGCGGAAGTGATGGTAGCCACCACCGGAGGTGGTAGGGTACTCAAACTTACCTGGTCCCGTCCAGGGGCCACACGTGGAGGCTCCACAGGTCGGGACGAGGGTGCCATAGGGTGCCCCGTCCCTGAGAAAGAAGGTTCTTCCTCAGAGGTATGGGCCAAGGAGGTGCTGTCGCGAGGAGTAAGAGTTCGGAGAACCAGGTCCGGGGTGGGCCAGTAGGGCGCAACCAGAAGGACCTGCTCCTCGTCCTCCTTGACCTTGCGCAAGAAATGCGCAAGAAGGCTCACTGGGGGAAACGCATACTTGCGGCCCCGCGGCCAGCTGTGCGCCAGTGCATCCGTGCCGACCTCGGTCAGGGAATAATACAGGGCGCAGTGGGTCGAGTCGTGGGAGGCCAACAGATCTATCTGTGCGTCGCCGAACTGGTCCCAAATCAGCTGAACCGTCTGGGGATGGAGTCGCCATTCGCCAGGGAGGGGCTGAAGCCGCGACAGCTCGTCGGCTGCACAGTTCAGGGCTCCGGGAATGTAAATAGCATGAAGGGACCTCAGATGCTTCTGACTCCATAAGAGGAGGTGGCGAGCGAGTTGCGACATACGGCGCAAGCGTAGACCACCTTGATGGTTGATGTACGCTACTGTGGCGGTAATGTCTGATCGGACTAGTACGTGTTGACCCCTGAGCAGCGCTCGAAAGCGGTGCAGGGCAAGGCGTACGGCCAGCAACTCGAGGCAATGACATGCCAAACTGCAACATTACATGCGAGTATCACCGGGCTTCAGGAGCAAGCTTGCTCAACACCTAAGTGTGAAGAAATTCACTGAACCTTCAGGGGCATTTCTGCTCAACACCTGAGTGTGATAAATCTCACTGAATTTTTCAGGAGCATTTCTGCTCAACATGAGAGTGTGACAGCATGTCCATTGCACATGGCGCCCCAGCCCGTGGTGGCATCTGTTGAGACAACAACGTGCCGGGAAGCTCGTTCTAGGGGCACTTGGGCCCGTAGAAACTGAGGTTCGCCCACGGGTTGAGTAGTGACGGCAGGCCGGAGTAACTGGTACTCGAAGGTGCCGCGAGCCATGTCCACCTCGGGACTCGGTCGCGAAGCCAAAGCTGAAGCGGTCTCATATGAAGCAATCCGAGCGGCGTTGCCGCGGCTGCAGATGCCATATGCCCCAGGAGCCTCTGAAAAGTTTCAGTGGAACCGCACTCTTGTCCTGGAAGTGTCTCAGACAAGTCAGCAGTGACTGCGCGCGCTCGCTCGTAAGCTGCGTGGACATGGCGACCGAGTCGATGTCCATACCGAGAAAAGAGATCCTCTGCACGAGGCAAGTTTGCTCTTTTCCCAGTTGACCTGAAGGCCCAAGCGAGCTAGGTGCCAGAGCACAAGGTCCCTGTGTTCGCAAACCTGGTCTCGAGAGTGAGCTAGGATCAGCCAGTCGTCGAGATAGTTCAGGATGCGAACCCCGTGAACCCGAAGGGGAACAAGGGCTGCCTCGACGACCTTCGTGAAGACGCGAGGAGACAGGGCTAGCCCGAAAGGGAGAACCGCGTACTGGTATGCCCCCCCCTCGAAAGCAAACCGGAGGAACGGTCTGTGTAGAGGAAGAATGGAGACATGAAAGTAGGCGTTCTTCAGGTCGATCGCTGCAGACCAATCCTGGGGCCGCACGCATTCGAAAATGCGTGGCAGTGAGCATCTTGAACGGCATCCTGTGTAAGGAGCGATTCAGCACGTGCAAGTCCAGGATCGGTCGTAACCCACCGGTTTTCTTGGGGACAATGAAGTAAGGGCTGTAGAAGCCTGAGCTCATCTCGGCTGGAGGGACAGTCTCGATTGCACCCTTCGCCAGCAGGGTGGCAATCTCGGCTCTCATGATAGGGGCATTGCCACCGACCAAAGTGGAGCGGACTCCCCTGAAGCGGGGAGGAGACCGTGCGAACTGAATCGCATAGCCGAACCTGATGGTGCAGGCGACCCGGCGGACAGACGGGGAAGCTCTACCACAGGCGTCCCCCCGGAGGGGCAGCGAAGCGGAGTAACTGGCCCGGACGTGGGTGGCATAGCGGCCTGGTGTGGGGGCACAGTTAGTCTCCGCGCCCGGACAGAGGAGGCCAGGGAAGGACCAGCGTTCCACGGGGGCGTGCTCTGTCGGGGGTCGGGCGACAGAGGGGGACAGGGCTGAGGCGGTCCGTGGACGACCCGCCGTGTCAACCGCCTCTGGGACAGAGGGGGACGAGGAGAGCGTGGCTTGTGGGCGGCACTCTGTGTCGTCCGAGAACTCTGTATGCTCAGAGACGAGAAGTCAGTTCTTGTTGAGTGAGGATTCTTCCCCAGCCCTCCACCGGGGGAGTGGAGTGAAAGGAGTGGCCCTGCTACCAACTCCTGGAAGAACTGAGACTTATCTCTGAGCAGCCCATCTCAAAAGCGCCGCTTAACCTGGCATTTAGCGGGGGGGCGGGGCTGGGGAGGGCTGTGGCACCTTCTCTACGGTCTTCCAGAGCCAGCCCATTCTGGTGAACGGGGGGGTTGGAACCGTGGGAGGGCGCCTTCGGCGGTGGGCAGACTGAGGGATCCGTTGCGGACGGCGGGGCCGTCGGCCAGAATAACGTCAGTCTGCTCACGAGCGGTTGAGAACTGTTGGGCAGTAGCACTCAACTGCACCGCCGAAGAGGCCGACCTGGGATATGGGGGTGTCGGGCAGACGGGTCCGCCGGACATCCTTCACATCAAAGCGGTCAGCCTCAGACTGGTGAACATCACCTGACTCCGAGAGCGTACGGCCACTTTCGTCGCTCAGAGAGCAAGGTCAGTGGCGGCGCGCAGCTCACTGAAGAGCGTCGGGTCAGTCCCGCCCTCGTGCACGTCCATGAGCATCTGGGTCAGGAGACCAGCAGAACGGTCATGGGAAGCAGTGAGGCGGCTGCCTGTCCTATGGCACTATAGGATTTCGCCACAGATTAGTGTAGACGAAAAGAACTACAGGCTTCGGACGGGTGCTTAGGATTGCGCCGGGAAGCACTCTGAGGACACAGTAGCATCGCAACAGAGCGTTCAACCGGGGGGACCCCAGTGTACCGATGGGCAGCGGCCCGAGAGGGGCGGAAAGGTGGATGAGACCAACGAGCGGTCGTGAGAAGACCAGGGGTCTTCCAGGACTTCGAGATCTCATCATGCACGTCCGGGAGGAAAGATATTGGGGATTGCCGTGGACGCGGGTCGGCGGCCTCACCCAAAATCAATCGTCCCAGGAAAGCATGGCCACCTAGTGATGCTGCTACAGACACAGGCATCATCCTCTGTAGCTTCAAATGAAACACACGGGCCACCCATTTTTTATTTTTTTTTGGGGTAGACTCGTGGAATCATTAGTTCGCTAGCGGGCACCGTCATGCAGGGGGGTTTGGCGCGTGGACAGATAGTCGGCGCCTATGCCAAACCGTAGCCCTCAGATCACCCTGGCCACCAGCCGAAGTAGCACCCCTCGGGGGGGGCATTAGATCGGGGTGTGGCAGAGGGGACTCTCACTCTTGCGAGTTCACTGAGTCTCGACCGTAATGACGTGATAATCACGTTCCCAGAGAGAACATGAGTCACCCACGAGCGCTGTTCAAGCATGATCAAAGCCCAAACACACTAGACAACACTCGTGCCCATCAGAGTCCGATACTAGTCCGCTGCAACCAGAAATGCACGGGCGAGCCGTCTTTAAAAAGACGTGCCACGTGCAAGCTCTTTTGTGAGAGAAACACTCAAGTGTCGAAGCGCCCGGGGAGACACACACTCTCTGGCAAACCACTGCACAGATAAGCAGGAAGCGCGCGCTCGCCGGTAGATCGCCGTCACACCAACACTGAGGAACTCGTTTGTAAAGCTGATAATTCAGAGATGGCTTGTGGAGTGAAGAACTAAACTTGGCTCCGAAGCGAAAACATATCTGCTTGCTGCAGGACTTCCTCCTTATATACCCACGAGGTGGGGCGGAGTTACGTCATGCAAATTCCGCAGACCCATGGCATTTCTTTGTCATTGGCTCGTTTTGTATACTCGAAGTTGATAGGCTTTCTATGTGAAACCCCATTCGTCGTCATCCGACGGAACTCGGAGTGACGAACGAAAGGGAACATCAAATACTCTTATTTTTAACATGGCACACAGCAACATGCATTTTAGCTAAATAAAGGCTGTGCAATCCATAATGCACTATATAGAGATATGTCGAATACATCTATAGTTACCTACAAAGAGTGAAGTAAGCATTGTGTATTAAACTTTTGCTGTTGATATTGCAAAGTCACACACATTTTAACACACCTGCTCTAATTTTCATTGATATGCAGCATGAACTACAGATAAGACAAATAAATATGAGTTGACAGATAGGTGCCCAGCAAACAATCTTTTCTTTGGATTAGGGACCATCATTAAGGACCATCAGATATTTTGCTGTATTTCTGCTCTCAACAATATGTAGAGATCAGCTGCACTGAATGGATCTGTAGGAGCATCCCATCCATTTTCCTCCAGTAACAGACAGCACAGATCAAAAACTGTTTCATCACAAGGGAACTGACCCTTAGGGGTGCACTCTTCCTGACACAAGGCCGCTTCGTCCATGTCAATTAATTTGAGTCTATCTTCGGCATTGTACAATCCTGGAAGAGAGAACATCATTATCGGACGTCCTGATGCTGCATCATTTCCAGATCGTGCTCTGATTTTGTCAATAGCGTCTGGCTGCAGACAAGTGACGTCACTTGCACTCTCGGACTTGCACGCTCAGACACGAGCGCTTCCTCTGCAAGTGACGTCACTTGCAATCGACGCCTGCTCTCTACGGAACGCGATCGGGGGCGGGGCCAATAGTCTTTAAACGAAACGCGTGGAATTTGACCCCGTCAACACGCACTGTTTGTTTTGCCGCGGCAATTTTTTGTGTTTCTTTTGAACGCGCAGACACGCTCATTTTGGTCGTGTTAAGGCGTCATTTGTCATTTTGTTGACAGTTTTTTCTAATTGCTAAGACACTACAAGTGGAATTTGAGGCTCACGCAGTGAAACCATTCACTCATGTACCCAATCTTTAGACCAAGTCTGCAAAAATACAAGGACATTATATGCTTTGCACTCAGTTTGCATTTGAAAATCAAACTTTTTGCAGAAACGAATTTTAACGACATTGGAATAGTTCTCAATCCGCCACGAGACAAACTATGCAAGTGAGTTCACATGTAGCTGAGAGCAGGTGTCGATTGCAAATGACGTCACTTGCAGCGGAAGCGCTCGTGTCTCAGCGTGCAAGTCTGAGAGTGCAAGTCTGAGAGTGCAAGTCTGCAGCCAGACCCTTCTCGATTTTGTGGGAATTCCATGTATTTACAACCTCATCAAGTTCGTCCTGTAAAGAATAAAGAAATAAAAAAATTAAATAACTGTACAGAGAAATAAAGCACTTTAGGTATATTGCACAATAGTGTGTTGTATGCGTAATTATATAGCTATTTACAAGATATGACTTAGCAAGTGCTAGCCTACTGTATCAATACTAGTTCTAAAATCCGTTGCCGTTGTTAGCCTACTAGTTCATTGTTTATCTTGGCTGTTAGCAGCTAGGTCTGGAACTGTTTTTTTTATGGTAACCCACATGAAAAAATACTATAGTAATTTATAGTAAAAATACTATAGTGTTTTTGAACCACACTGTAGTAAAGTACTTGAATTAATTTGTTGTGGCAATTCTATAGTTTTTGTGGTAATATAACAACTATAGTAATATAAACAAATTACTTTACCCAATACTGTAGCTACTAAGTTTTTACTATAGGGTATACAATACACTACAGTTTACCGTAGTAAAAACTAAAGTACACTACAGTATTCAGTTGTCAGTTCACTACATTACAGTATAGCATTCATTAACAAATTGTTAATACTTTAGTATAGAGTAGGCCAGTGCTTCTCAATCTTTTTTCAATAACGTACCCCCTATCAAATTTTTTCTCAGCCAAGTACCCCCTGACCGGCCCCAATAATTTTAGATAGAAATAAAAGCTACGATATAGTGATGTGCCATCATTATGAGATTTATGAAAAATTGTATTTTCATTGTATGAAAAATATTTGCAATAATAAACATTTGCAATAATAAACATAGCATACATATTTGCAATAATAAACATTTGCAATAACATACATATTTGCAATAATAAACATTTGCAATAATAAACATAGCATACATATTTGCAATAATAAACATAGCATACATATATATATATATATATATATATATATATATATATATATATATATATATATATATATATATATATATATATATATATATATATGATGTGTATAACATTTTAGCTAAAAAACAATTGTAATAATAAATAAGTTGCACTTATAATTTAGTGCGAAACATGTGCTTGTGCTTCACTGATGATCTTGGTCATCCTCGGGGGCAGGGAGGACACAGCAGTGATCAGGCTTTTTTCCAGGCCCAGTCTGTTTCTCTGCTTTGTTTTGATCACAGTCATTGCAGAAAATGAGGCCTCACACAAATATGTGGATCCAAAGGGCAGTAGCTGCTGCAAAGCTTTTTCTCCCAGCTCAGGGTGCTCCTTTTTTACACACACCCAAAACTGTGTTAGAGTGGAGTTTTCATATTTCATCCGTAGGCCATAGTCAGATGACACATCCAAGAGTTTTTCCTGGTGACAGAGAGGGAGCTTGTTCCTGCTTTCTTCTGACAAAAGAAATGGGTTTCTCACCCAACTGAGCTGTGGAGATTTCTCCTCCATGTCAGGAAAGTATGAGTTAAAACTCACAATCAGGTTGGCCAAATGTTCTTCTATGATGGACTTCACTGGTGCTCTCTCCACATCTTCCGTGGAGAGGAAAGCATACACCTGAGAAAAGCAGGTGAGATCCCCCTGTACACATGCCCGTTTCCATAACTCTGCTTTCTTCAGAAAACCACCCACCTTGTCATACAGGTTCAGAATGTGGGTGTCCTTGCCCTGCAGACACACATTCAGCTCATTTAAGTTGCTGAATATATCTGCCAGATAGCACAGCTTTGCGAGCCAATCTTTACCCTCAAACAGGGTGGCATATGGAGATCTTTGCTCTGACAAAAAGGTGTGCACCTCCACCCGTAGTTCCAACAGCCTGTTCAGTATCCTCCCTCGAGATAGCCAGCGCACTTCTGTGTGTAGCAGCAGTTGTGTGTGTTCAGCTCCCATGTCCTCACAAAGGCGGTGAAACAGTCGTGCATTGAGTGGCCTTGACTTAATAAAGTTAATCACTTTAATGCTGTCATTCAAAACGTCATGCAACACAGGACTTATATTTTTGGATGCCAGTGCTTCCCTGTGTATGACACAGTGATTCCACTGCACTTCAGGATGTTTATTTCTTATACGCGTCATGAGCCCTTTAACTCGCCCCGTGATTGACGCAGCTCCGTCGGTGCAGACACTCTTGCAGTTTCTCCAGTTCAGCTCGTTTTCAATGAAGAAATTATCCACAACATTAAAAAGGTCCTCTCCTGTTGTTTTCCCCTCTAAGCTCTTGCAGAAAAGTACATTTTCATAAATGTCGTCGATATCCACATACCTCACAAAAGCAATGAGCTGTGCCTTGCCACTGACATCGGTCGACTCATCAAGCTGGAGTGAAAATGCTCCGCCAAGTTTTCCCACAACTTGTTCAACAATATCCGCTCCCATTCTTTCCATTCTGCGGGAAACTGTCATTAGACAAAGGCACCGTTTTTAATTTATCCGCGGCATTTTTGTCCAGCATCGTCTTAGCTAATACAACGGCGGCTGGGATTAACAGGTCCTCAGCGATCGTGAACGGCTTTTTTGCTTTGGCCACGAGCAGTGACACCGCATATGACGCCTGTAGTGCTTTGGCTGATGTTGTGGAGACTTTTCGCATTATTTCCTGCGATGATCTAAACTCAGCAAGTTTTCTCTTGAAAAATTCTGGTGGCTTT
>JAZAVI010001342.1:0-21691 GCA_036326025.1 Chrosomus eos
CAGTGACTTCATACAAAGTAATATTTTCTTCAAAGAAAAGAGTGGCATTCTTTCACATGATTTATTTACATTTTTAGAAAATAACAATTCTTTCAGGTAAATGAAAATTAGCAGTTTGCTTCAATAGTCTGTAGTAATTTACGGAATTACAGTAACACATGTACATTTACAACAACCATGTCAACAATAGCATTTTCCTGCGCATCTGAAAATTTTTTTCCTCTTCCTCCTGTTAGGGGCAGTCTTTAGGTCCTGTTGTAAAAATATATTTTACAGTCAAACTTACTGTAGTATATATCTGTGTAAATATTCTATAATTGCAATACAAAATAAATTGCTGTAATGTTTTAATTTACTGTAAGGATGTACCTCACCTGTTTGTATGATGGAAAATGGTGGATCTTTGCAGATTGGGTTGCACGCTCAACCCTGCCTCTCTCAGTGAGAGACCATGGTTCACGACATGGTTCTATAAGTGTAGCCCTTATTTCATCTGAAATAACAGCTCTTTGTCTTCTTTGTCTTCCTCCACGCATCCGCCCTCTCCCTGCCACCTTTCTCCCTCCACAAACCTGTCTTCTTTGGTCCATTTCCAAAATTAGTCTTTCTGAGCTTTACCTATATATATGTGTGTGTGTGTGTGTGTGTGTGTGTGTGTGTTCACTAACAAGTCTAAAACAAGACCACTGCTTAGCCTTTCAGCTGAAACTGCAATCAGCAGTGTTTGAAAGGCACAAGGCTGAAATCTATTCTGTTTTGAATGTGTGGTTCACAGTTTTGACTGCAGTGTGTTAGCATTTGAACAAAGTGCTGTAAATCCACAGTGTTGTGCAGGTTGTGGTTAAAGTCATGGGATAAGTGTGTAGAGTTTTGAAAACTGTGTTCAAGCAATGAAAAAACGAACTAGAGTTTGGTCCACATGAACTGCTGCTGTGCAGACTGTAGTTAGAGTTTTGCACATGTAGCTCCAGTTGTGCTCACTGTCGTTTAGCAATCGAAAAAAACTGTATTATTATTATTTTTTTACTACCTTTTGGACACTTTTGGAGGTCTTAACATGCTCAAAAACTCCTGAAACTTTGCACACATGTCAGAACCCGCGGCCATCAGGGCCGGGCTGAAGATAGTACCCGGGCGTGGCAGGGGGGCTCGACAGCGCCCCCTGGAACGGGGTCCGAAAACATGGTCCATAAATCAAACACGCTTGCATGTAATAATATGAAACTCGGTACACATGTAGATCTCATCGTTTCATATATACTTCGCACTCTAACTTTTTACCCCAGCCCAACAGGAAGTCGGCTATTAAGGGTTGTTTGGAAAACGCATGCAATGGAATGTGAAACACTCCTCCTAGAGAATTCAAACACACAGGCACGAAACTCGGTGTGCATGAAGTCAAGACACTGAGGATGAAAAATTGCCAGGGGATTTTTGATATCTCGAACGGTTTGGCCGTGGCGAGGAAACGAAATTATGGCGAGAAACGAGAAACAGGAAGTGTGTTATAACTACTGCATACATTAACTAATCTTGATGAAACTTCAGCAGTGTGTTCGTTGTAAGAGCCCGATCACATGGATGTGACTATTGTGAGTCAAAGTTATAGCGCCACCAACTGGCAGCAGGAAGTGTGTCACTTTCAAAATGCTTTTAAATCACCCTCTTATTTTTACCCGATTTGCTTCAAACTTCATGTGCATAATGTAGACACATGCCAGATGTAGACCTGTGAAAGGATTATTGATATCTTAGACACTGTTGCCATGGCAATGCATCAAACATTAATATTCCTTTTTTTAAGCTTTTTCATGCTTTTTTATGCTTTCGGGCACTTTTGGGGTTCTTAACGTGCTCGAAAACTCTTGAAACTTTGCACACAGGACAAAACCCGCGGCCATCAGGGCCAGGCTGAAGCTGGTACCCGGGCATGGCAGGGGGGCTCGACAGCGCCCCCTAGAACGGGTCCGACAATTTGGTCCATATATCCAACACGCTTTACCCTATTTGCTTCAAACTTGATGTGTATAATGTAGACACAAGCCAGATGTAGACCTGTGAAAGGATTGTTGATATCTTAGATGCTGTTGCCGTGACAACGCATCAAACTTTAATATTCTTTTTGGATACTTTTGAGATTCTTAGCGCACTTTTGGGGCCCTTAACATGCTCAAAAACTCTTGAAACTTTGCACACGGGTCAGAAACCGCGGCCATCAGGGCCGGGCTGAAGCTGGTACCCGGGCGTGGCAGGGGGGCTCGACAGCGCCCCCTGGAACAGGGTCCGAAAACTTGGTCCATAAATCAAACACGCTTGCATGTAATAATATGAAACTTGGTACACATATAGATCTCATCGATTCATATATCCTTTGTACTTTTACTTTTTACCCCAGCCCAACAGGAAGTCGGCTATTATGGTTTGTTTGAAAGCGTATGCCCCTGGAATTCGATATACTACTCCTAGAGAATTCAACCAATCGCCACGAAACTCAGTCAGCATGAAGTCAAGACATTGAGGATGAAAAATTGCCAGGGGATTTTTGATATCTCAAACGGTTTGGCCGTGGCGAGGAAACGAATTTATGGCGAATAATGGAAACAGGAAGTGTGTTATAACTTCTGCATACATTAACTGATCTTGATGAAACTTCAGCAGTGTGTTCGCTGTAAGAGTCCGATCACATGGATGTGACTATTGTGAGTCAAAGTTATAGCGCCACCAACTGGCAGCAGGAAGTGTGTCACTTCCTAAAGGCTTTGAAATCACCCTCTTATTTTTACCCGATTTGCTTCAAACTTCATGTGCATAATGTAAATACACTGCAGATGAAGACCTGTGAAGGGATTCTTGATATCTTTGAAACTGTTGCTGTGGCAAACGCATCAAACTTTAATATTCTTGTTTGATGCTTTTGATGCTCTGAGTCAATATGGCAAGCCGTTTTAACATTTAATCATTTTAACCTACTAGTCTCTTTTTTCATGCTACTAGTACTTATTTTTTTAGATACTAGTATCTATTCCATTAAGTACTTGTACTTATTCATTAGCGACTAGTGCTTATTCTTTAGATACTAGTGCTTATTCGGTAACACTTTATTTGAAGGGGTGTGCATAAGACTGACATGACACTGTCATAAACATGACATAACACCTGTCATAAACATGAAGGAGTCTTTATGAATGTTTATGACTGTTGTCATTAAGTGTCATTCGGTAAATTATGACACTTTCAATGCAAAGTTGACATTGTTTAAAATGTCTTTGTTATGACAACTTGACATTACCCAAGACAAAAAGGTCTTTGTTATGACAACTTGACATTACCCAAGACAAAAATGTCTTGATTATGACAACTTGACATTAACAAAGACAGAAATGTCTTTGTTATGACAACTTGACATTAACCGAGAAATCATAACCTGTCAACCTGTCACAACTTTGGCCGTCATGACACCATTATAACTGTGTCATGAATATTTTACTTGTCCTCAAGTAAAGTGGAACACATTGTACTAGTTATAAAGATGTCATTAAGGGTTATTACACTGCAAAATGCTTGAAGTTTGATAATTAGACCTGTTATGACATATTTGTGACAGGTTGACAGGTTATGATTTCTTGGTTAATATCAAGTTGTCATAAAGACATTTCTGTCTTTGTTAATGTCAAGTTGTCATAATCAAGACATTTTTGTCTTGGGTAATGTCAAGTTGTCATAACAAAGACATTTTAAACAATGTCAACTTTGCATTAAAAGTGTCATAATTTACCGAATGACACTTAATAACAACAGTCATAAACATTCATAAAGACTCCTTCATGTTCATGACAGGTGTTATGTCATGTTTATGACAGTGTCATGTCAGTCTTATGCACACCCCTTCAAATAAAGTGTTACCGCTTATTCTTTAGATATTCTTTTGAATACGTATTAGTAGCTAATGAATAAGTACTAGTATCTTTTAATAGTTACTATTATCTAAAATGTCATTTTCTCTCTCTCTCTCTCTCTCTCTCTCTCTCTCTCTCTCTCTCTCTCTCTCTCTCTCTCCTCTCTCTCTCTCTCTCTCTCTCTCTCCTCTCTCTCTCTCTCTCTCTCTCTCTCTGAGCCAATATGGCAAGCCGTTTTAACATTTAATCATTTTAACATACTAGTCTCTATTTTCATGCTACTAGTACTTATTTTTTTAGATATTAGTATCTATTCCATTAAGTACTAGTACTTATTCATTAGCGACTAGTGCTTATTCTGTTTAGAATATTCAAAGTGCTTATTCAATTTGTATGCTTATTTATATTTTCAGAGCAGAAAATCCGATTTTTCTGCTTATTCAATATTGCATCTAAAATGTAAGTGATTTGACGTGTGTGTGTGTGTGTGTGTGTGTGTGTGTGTGTGTGTATGTGTGTGTGTGTGTGTGTGTGTGTGTGTGTGTGTGTGTGTGTGTGTGTGGTGTGTGTGTGTGTGTGTGTGTGTGTGAGAGAGAGAGATTGTGTCTGTTACAGTGACGAGTTTTTAAGCCTTGTCTTTTTGGATATATATATATTTTTTATTAAAAAAAATTTGCATACAACCCATGTATTTTAAATGTATTGTTTGCTTTAAATTAAATTAAGATTGTATATTTGGTAATTGAACCTAAATAAATGTAAAATGAATGTGCTATATTTCAGATCAATATATTTGTTTTCCTTCATTTTAATCAACACTAACTTTATTCTCATCTGAATTATAAATAACTTATTTCTGTATAAAATAATAAATCCTGAATAATCCAGACCAACCAGAGCACACTATTTCTACAACATCATCAGTGCTGAAGCGGGACTACCAGAGCCGTTCGGCAGATAGCGAGCAGATATTTTGTCACGTCGTGCACAATAACCCTAAAGGGACCAGGGTGGCGGTGCCACCGGCTTTATATATATATATATTTTATTATTATTCTTCTAATTATTTTTTTACTACCTTTTGGACACTTTTGGAGGCCTTAACATGCTCAAAAACTCCTGAAACTTTGCACACATGTCAGAACCCGCGGCCATCAGGGCCGGGCTGAAGATGGTACCCGGGGTGGCAGGGGGGCTCGACAGCGCCCCCTGGAACGGGGTCCGAAAACATGGTCCATAAATCAAACACGCTTGCATGTAATAATATGAAACTCGGTACACATGTAGATCTCATCGTTTCATATATACTTCGCACTCTAACTTTTTACCCCAGCCCAACAGGAAGTCGGCTATTAAGGGTTGTTTGGATAACGCATGCAATGGAATGTGAAACACTCCTCCTAGAGAATTCAAACACACGGCACGAAACTCGGTGTGCATGAAGTCAAGACACTGAGGATGAAAAATTGCCAGGGGATTTTTGATATCTCGAACGGTTTGGCCGTGGCGAGGAAACGAAATTATGGCGAGAAACGTGAAACAGGAAGTGTGTTATAACTACTGCATACATTAACTAATCTTGATGAAACTTCAGCAGTGTGTTCGTTGTAAGAGCCCGATCACATGGATGTGACTATTGTGAGTCAAAGTTATAGCCCCACCAACTGGCAGCAGGAAGTGTGTCACTTCCAAAATGCTTTTAAATCACCCTCTTAGTTTTACCCGATTTGCTTCAAACTTCATGTGCATAATGTAGACACATGCCAGATGTAGACCTGTGAAAGGATTATTGATATCTTAGACACTGTTGCCATGGCAATGCATCAAACATTAATATTCCTTTTTTTAAGCTTTTTCATGCTTTTTTATGCTTTCGGGCACTTTTGGGGTTCTTAACGTGCTCGAAAACTCTTGAAACTTTGCACACAGGACAAAACCCGCGGCCATCAGGGCCAGGCTGAAGCTGGTACCCGGGCGTGGCAGGGGGGCTCGACAGCGCCCCCTTGAACGGGTCCGACAATTTGGTCCATATATCCAACACGCTTGACCCTATTTGCTTCAAACTAGATGTGTATAATGTAGACACAAGCCAGATGTAGACCTGTGAAAGGATTGTTGATATCTTAGATGCTGTTGCCGTGACAACGCATCAAACTTTAATATTCTTTTTGGATACTTTTGAGATTCTTAGCGCACTTTTGGGGCCCTTAACATGCTCAAAAACTCTTGAAACTTTGCACACGGGTCAGAAACCGCGGCCATCAGGGCCGGGCTGAAGCTGGTACCTGGGCGTGGCAGGGGGGCTCGACAGCGCCCCCTGGAACGGGGTCCGAAAACTTGGTCCATAAATCAAACAGGCTTTACCCGATTTGCTTCAAACTTGATGTGTATAATGTAGACACACGCCAGATGTAGACCTGTGAAAGGATTGTTGATATCTTAGATGCTGTTGCCGTGACAATGCATCAAACTTTAATATTCTTTTTGGATACTTTTGAGACTCTCAGCGCACCTTTGGGACCCTTAACGTGCTCAAAAACTCTTGAATCTTTGCACACGGGTCAGAACCCGCGGCCATCAGGGCCGGGCTGAAGCTGGTACCCGGGCGTGGCAGGGGGGCTCGACAGCGCCCCCTGGAACGGGGTCCGAAAACTTGGTCCATAAATCAAACACGCTTGCATGTAATAATATGAATCTTGGTACATATATAGATCTCATCGATTCATATATCCTTTGTACTTTTACTTTTTACCCCAGCCCAACAGGAAGTCGGCTATTATGGTTTGTTTGAAAGCGTATGCCCCTGGAATTCGATATACTACTCCCAGAGAATTCAACCAATCGCCACGAAACTCAGTCAGCATGAAGTCAAGACATTGAGGATAAAAAATAGCCAGGGGATTTTTGATATCTCGAACGGTTTGGCCGTGGCGAGGAAACGAATTTATGGCGAATAATGGAAACAGGAAGTGTGTTATAACTTCTGCATACATTAACTGATCTTGATGAAACTTCAGCAGTGTGTTCGGTGTAAGTGTCCGATCACATGGATGTGACTATTGTGAGTCAAAGTTATAGCGCCACCAACTGGCAGCAGGAAGTGTGTCACTTCCTAAATGCTTTGAAATCACCCTCTTATTTTTACCCAATTTGCTTCAAACTTTATGTGTATAATGTAAACACACGGCAGATGTAGACCTGAGAAAGGATTATTGATATCTTAGATACTGTTGCCGTGGCAACGCATCAAACTTTAATATTCTTGTTTGATGCTTTTGATGCTCTGAGCCAATATGGCAAGCCGTTTTAACATTTAATCATTTTAACCTACTAGTCTCTATTTTCATGCTACTAGTACTTATTTTTTAGATACTAGTATCTATTCCATTAAGTACTAGTACTTATTCATTAGCGACTAGTGCTTATTCTTTAGATACTAGTGCTTATTCTTTAGATATTCTTTTGAATACGTATTAGTAGCTAATGAATAAGTACTAGTATATTTTAATAGTTACTATTATCTAAAATGTCATTTTCTCTCTCTCTCTCTCTCTCTCTCTCTCTGAGCCAATATGGCAAGCCGTTTTAACATTTAATCATTTTAACATACTAGTCTCTTTTTTCATGCTACTAGTACTTATTTTTTAGATACTAGTATCTATTCCATTAAGTAATAGTACTTATTCATTAGCGACTAGTGCTTATTCTTTAGTACTAGTGCCTATTCTTTAGATAGTAGTGCTTATTCTTTAGATATTCTTTTGAATACGTATTAGTAGCTAATGAATAAGTACTGGTATCTATTTAATAGGTACTAGTATGTAATGACTTAGAACTAGTATTTATTGAATAAATACTAGTATCTATTAATAGGTACTATTATCTAAAATGTCATTTTCTCTCTCTCTCTCTCTCTGAGCCAATATGGCAAGCCGTTTTAAACATTTAATCATTTTAACATACTAGTCTCTATTTTCATGCTACTAGTACTTATTTTTTAGATATTAGTATCTATTCCATTAAGTACTAGTACTTATTCATTAGCGACTAATGCTTATTCTGTTTAGAATATTCAAAGTGCTTATTCAATTTGTATGCTTATTTATATTTTCAGAGCAGAAAATCCGATTTTTCTGCTTATTCAATATTGCATCTAAAATGTGACTTGACGTGTGTGTGTGTGTGTGTGTGTGTGTGTGTGTGTGTGTGGTGTGTGTGTGTGTGTGTGTGTGTGTGTGTGTGTGTGTGTGTGTGTGTGAGAGAGAGAGAGAGATTGTGTCTGTTACAGTGACAAGAGTTTTTAAGCCTTGTCTTTTTGGATATATATATATTTTTTTATAAAAAAAAAATGTGCATACAACCCATGTATTTTTAATGTATAGTTTGCTTTAAATTAAATTAAGATTGTATGTTTGGTAATTGAACCTAAGTAAATGTAAAATGAATGTGCTATATTTCAGATCAATATATTTGTTTTCCTTCATTTTAATCAACACTAACTTTATTCTCATCTGAATTATAAATAACTTATTTCTGTATAAAATAAAAAATCCCGAATAATCCAGACCAACCAGAGCACACTATTTCTACAACATCATCAGTGCTCAAGCGGGACTACCAGAGCCGTTCGGCAGATAGCGAGCAGATATTTTGTGTCACGTCGTGCACAATAACCCTAAAGGCACCAGGGTGGCGATGCCACCGGCTTTATATATATATATATATAAATAAATATAGCTGCGAGCAGCGATGAAGGGCCAAAGCCGGCGGTACCGCCACCCTGGTGCACCAGGGTTGCGGTGCCACCGGAATGGGCCCGTAATCGCTGCTCGCAGCTATATTTATTCTTATTATTATTATTATTATTATTATTATTATTTTACTACCTTTTGGACACTTTTGGAGGCCTTAACATGCTCAAAAACTCCTGAAACTTTGCACACATGTCAGAACCCGCGGCCCATCAGGGCCGGGCTGAAGATGGTACCCGGGCGTGGCAGGGGGGCTCGACAGCGCCCCCTGGAACAGGGTCCGAAAACATGGTCCATAAATCAAACACGCTTGCATGTAATAATATGAAACTCGGTACACATGTAGATCTCATCGTTTCATATATACTTCGCACTCTAACTTTTTACCCCAGCCCAACAGGAAGTCGGCTATTAAGGGTTGTTTGGAAACGCATGCAATGGAATGTGAAACACTCCTCCTAGAGAATTCAAACACACGGCACGAAACTCGGTGTGCATGAAGTCAAGACACTGAGGATGAAAAATTGCCAGGGGATTTTTGATATCTCGAACGGTTTGGCCGTGGCGAGGAAACGAAATTATGGCGAGAAACGTGAAACAGGAAGTGTGTTATAACTACTGCATACATTAACTAATCTTGATGAAACTTCAGCAGCGTGTTCGTTGTAAGAGCCCGATCACATGGATGTGACTATTGTGAGTCAAAGTTATAGCGCCACCAACTGGCAGCAGGAAGTGTGTCACTTTCAAAATGCTTAACACCCATTTGTCCGATTTTTAATTATATTGCTTTAATGTAAATTAGATTGTAATGTTTGAAAGATATTGATATCTTAGACACTGTTGCAATGAATGATCAATAATTCAGATTCAATATTTTTGTTTTTCATGCTTTTTATCTCGCACTCTTTGGTTCTTAATGCTGAAATTATAAATCACACACAAACGCGCCATAGATAAAATAGTCCCGAAAATCACAGCGCCCCCAAGCACGACAATTTCCTAACCAACACCTCATTGCTCAAACTGGGAATCCCACAAAGCCGTTCGTAGATGTGAGAAGGATTGTTGATATCAGCGTCGTGCACACATAACTAAAGATCCATTGTTGGATACGTTTTAATTTATACGCATTTTGGCCTTAAATGCAAATTAATACTGCAGCAGGCGATGAAGGGCCAAGCCGGGCTGAGTACGCCTACCCGGGCGTCCAGGGTGCGGTGCCACCTGGAAGGGTCCCGACGTAAAATCACGCTCCGATTGCTCAACTATTTATATTCAATTAATTAAATTGTATATTTTATTATTTGAAATATTAAATTTATATCTTTTACTTTACTTCGGACACTTTGGGGCCTTAACTGCTCAAAAACTCCTGAATCTTTGCACACATGGTCAGAACCCGCGGCCATCAGGGCCGGCTGAAGATGGTACCCGGGCGTGGCAGGGGGCTCGACAGCGCCCCCTGGAACAGGGTCCGAAAACATTGGTCCATAAATCAAACACGCTTGCATGTAATAATATGAAACTTGGTACACATAGTAGATCTCATCGTTTCATATATCTTCGACTCTTAACTTTTTACCCCAGCCCAACAGGAAGTCGGCTATTAAGGTTTGTTTGAAAACGATGCCATGGAATGTAAACTACTCCTAGAGAATTCAACCAATCGCACGAAACTCTGTGCATGAAGTCAAGACACTGAGGATGAAAAATTGCCAGGGGATTTTTGATATCTCGAACGGTTTGGCCGTGACGAGGAAACGAATTTATGGCGAGAAACGTGAAACAGGAAGTGTGTTATAACTACTGCATACATTAACTAATCTTGATGAAACTTCAGCAGCGTGTTCGTTGTAAGAGCCCGATCACATGGATGTGACTATTGTGAGTCAAAGTTATAGCGCCACCAACTGGCAGCAGGAAGTGTGTCACTTCCAAAATGCTTTTAAATCACCCTCTTATTTTTACCCGATTTGCTTCAAACTTCATGTGCATAATGTAGACACATGCCAGATGTAGACCTGTGAAAGGATTATTGATATCTTAGACACTGTTGCCATGGCAATGCATCAAACATTAATATTCCTTTTTTTAAGCTTTTTCATGCTTTTTTATGCTTTCGGGCACTTTTGGGGTTCTTAACGTGCTCGAAAACTCTTGAAACTTTGCACACAGGACAAAACCCGCGGCCATCAGGGCCAGGCTGAAGCTGGTACCCGGGCGTGGCAGAGGGGCTCGACAGCGCCCCCTTGAACGGGTCCGACAATTTGGTCCATATATCCAACACGCTTACCCTATTTGCTTCAAACTTGATGTGTATAATGTAGACACAAGCCAGATGTAGACCTGTGAAAGGATTGTTGATATCTTAGATGCTGTTGCCGTGACAACGCATCAAACTTTAATATTCTTTTTGGATACTTTTGAGATTCTTAGCGCACTTTTGGGGCCCTTAACATGCTCAAAAACTCTTGAAACTTTGCACACGGGTCAGAAACCGCGGCCATCAGGGCCGGGCTGAAGCTGGTACCCGGGCGTGGCAGGGGGGCTCGACAGCGCCCCCTGGAACGGGGTCCGAAAACTTGGTCCATAAATCAAACAGGCTTTACCCGATTTGCTTCAAACTTGATGTGTATAATGTAGACACACGCCAGATGTAGACCTGTGAAAGGATTGTTGATATCTTAGATGCTGTTGCCGTGACAATGCATCAAACTTTAATATTCTTTTTGGATACTTTTGAGACTCTCAGCGCACCTTTGGGCCCTTAACGTGCTCAAAAACTCTTGAATCTTTGCACACGGGTCAGAACCCGCGGCCATCAGGGCCGGCTGAAGCTGGTACCCGGGCGTGGCAGGGGGGCTCGACAGCGCCCCCTGGAACGGGGTCCGAAAACTTGGTCCATAAATCAAACACGCTTGCATGTAATAATATGAAACTTGGTACACATATAGATCTCATCGATTCATATATCCTTTGTACTTTTACTTTTTACCCCAGCCCAACAGGAAGTCGGCTATTATGGTTTGTTTGAAAGCGTATGCCCCTGGAATTCGATATACTACTCCAGAGAATTCAACCAATCGCCACGAAACTCAGTCAGCATGAAGTCAAGACATTGAGGATGAAAAATTGCCAGGGATTTTTGATATCTCGAACGGTTTGGCCGTGACGAGGAAACGAATTTATGGCGAGAAACGTGAAACAGGAAGTGTGTTATAACTACTGCATACATTAACTAATCTTGATGAAACTTCAGCAGTGTGTTCGTTGTAAGAGCCCGATCACATGGATGTGACTATTGTGAGTCAAAGTTATAGCGCCACCAACTGGCAGCAGGAAGTGTGTCACTTCCAAAATGCTTTTAAATCACCCTCTTAGTTTTACCCCGATTTGCTTCAAACTTCATGTGCATAATGTAGACACATGCCAGATGTAGACCTGTGAAAGGATTATTGATATCTTAGACACTGTTGCCATGGCAATGCATCAAACATTAATATTCCTTTTTTTAAGCTTTTTCATGCTTTTTTATGCTTTCGGGCACTTTTGGGGTTCTTAACGTGCTCGAAAACTCTTGAAACTTTGCACACAGGACAAAACCCGCGGCCATCAGGGCCAGGCTGAAGCTGGTACCCGGGCGTGGCAGGGGGGCTCGACAGCGCCCCCTTGAACGGGTCCGACAATTTGGTCCATATATCCAACACGCTTGACCCTATTTGCTTCAAACTTGATGTGTATAATGTAGACACAAGCCAGATGTAGACCTGTGAAAGGATTGTTGATATCTTAGATGCTGTTGCCGTGACAACGCATCAAACTTTAATATTCTTTTTGGATACTTTTGAGATTCTTAGCGCACTTTTGGGGCCCTTAACATGCTCAAAAACTCTTGAAACTTTGCACACGGGTCAGAAACCGCGGCCATCAGGGCCGGGCTGAAGCTGGTACCTGGGCGTGGCAGGGGGGCTCGACAGCGCCCCCTGGAACGGGGTCCGAAAACTTGGTCCATAAATCAAACAGGCTTTACCCGATTTGCTTCAAACTTGATGTGTATAATGTAGACACACGCCAGATGTAGACCTGTGAAAGGATTGTTGATATCTTAGATGCTGTTGCCGTGACAATGCATCAAACTTTAATATTCTTTTTGGATACTTTTGAGACTCTCAGCGCACCTTTGGGACCCTTAACGTGCTCAAAAACTCTTGAATCTTTGCACACGGGTCAGAACCCGCGGCCATCAGGGCCGGGCTGAAGCTGGTACCCGGGCGTGGCAGGGGGGCTCGACAGCGCCCCCTGGAACGGGGTCCGAAAACTTGGTCCATAAATCAAACACGCTTGCATGTAATAATATGAATCTTGGTACACATATAGATCTCATCGATTCATATATCCTTTGTACTTTTACTTTTTACCCCAGCCCAACAGGAAGTCGGCTATTATGGTTTGTTTGAAAGCGTATGCCCCTGGAATTCGATATACTACTCCCAGAGAATTCAACCAATCGCCACGAAACTCAGTCAGCATGAAGTCAAGACATTGAGGATAAAAAATAGCCAGGGGATTTTTGATATCTCGAACGGTTTGGCCGTGGCGAGGAAACGAATTTATGGCGAATAATGGAAACAGGAAGTGTGTTATAACTTCTGCATACATTAACTGATCTTGATGAAACTTCAGCAGTGTGTTCGGTGTAAGTGTCCGATCACATGGATGTGACTATTGTGAGTCAAAGTTATAGCGCCACCAACTGGCAGCAGGAAGTGTGTCACTTCCTAAATGCTTTGAAATCACCCTCTTATTTTTACCCAATTTGCTTCAAACTTTATGTGTATAATGTAAACACACGGCAGATGTAGACCTGAGAAAGGATTATTGATATCTTAGATACTGTTGCCGTGGCAACGCATCAAACTTTAATATTCTTGTTTGATGCTTTTGATGCTCTGAGCCAATATGGCAAGCCGTTTTAACATTTAATCATTTTAACCTACTAGTCTCTATTTTCATGCTACTAGTACTTATTTTTTAGATACTAGTATCTATTCCATTAAGTACTAGTACTTATTCATTAGCGACTAGTGCTTATTCTTTAGATACTAGTGCTTATTCTTTAGATATTCTTTTGAATACGTATTAGTAGCTAATGAATAAGTACTAGTATATTTTAATAGTTACTATTATCTAAAATGTCATTTTCTCTCTCTCTCTCTCTCTCTCTCTCTCTGAGCCAATATGGCAAGCCGTTTTAACATTTAATCATTTTAACATACTAGTCTCTTTTTTCATGCTACTAGTACTTATTTTTTAGATACTAGTATCTATTCCATTAAGTAATAGTACTTATTCATTAGCGACTAGTGCTTATTCTTTAGTACTAGTGCCTATTCTTTAGATAGTAGTGCTTATTCTTTAGATATTCTTTTGAATACGTATTAGTAGCTAATGAATAAGTACTGGTATCTATTTAATAGGTACTAGTATGTAATGACTTAGAACTAGTATTTATTGAATAAATACTAGTATCTATTAATAGGTACTATTATCTAAAATGTCATTTTCTCTCTCTCTCTCTCTCTGAGCCAATATGGCAAGCCGTTTTAACATTTAATCATTTTAACATACTAGTCTCTATTTTCATGCTACTAGTACTTATTTTTTAGATATTAGTATCTATTCCATTAAGTACTAGTACTTATTCATTAGCGACTAATGCTTATTCTGTTTAGAATATTCAAAGTGCTTATTCAATTTGTATGCTTATTTATATTTTCAGAGCAGAAAATCCGATTTTTCTGCTTATTCAATATTGCATCTAAAATGTGACTTGACGCGTGTGTGTGTGTGTGTGTGTGTGTGTGTGTGTGTGTGTGTGTGTGTGTGTGTGTGTGTGTGTGTGTGTGTGTGTGTGAGAGAGAGAGAGAGATTGTGTCTGTTACAGTGACAAGAGTTTTTAAGCCTTGTCTTTTTGGATATATATATATTTTTATAAAAAAAAAATGTGCATACAACCCATGTATTTTTAATGTATAGTTTGCTTTAAATTAAATTAAGATTGTATGTTTGGTAATTGAACCTAAGTAAATGTAAAATGAATGTGCTATATTTCAGATCAATATATTTGTTTTCCTTCATTTTAATCAACACTAACTTTATTCTCATCTGAATTATAAATAACTTATTTCTGTATAAAATAAAAAATCCCGAATAATCCAGACCAACCAGAGCACACTATTTCTACAACATCATCAGTGCTCAAGCGGGACTACCAGAGCCGTTCGGCAGATAGCGAGCAGATATTTTGTGTCACGTCGTGCACAATAACCCTAAAGGCACCAGGGTGGCGATGCCACCGGCTTTATATATATATATATATATAAATAAATATAGCTGCGAGCAGCGATGAAGGGCCAAAGCCGGCGGTACCGCCACCCTGGTGCACCAGGGTTGCGGTGCCACCGGAATGGGCCCGTAATCGCTGCTCGCAGCTATATTTATTCTTATTATTATTATTATTATTATTATTATTATTTTACTACCTTTTGGACACTTTTGGAGGCCTTAACATGCTCAAAAACTCCTGAAACTTTGCACACATGTCAGAACCCGCGGCCATCAGGGCCGGGCTGAAGATGGTACCCGGGCGTGGCAGGGGGGCTCGACAGCGCCCCCTGGAACAGGGTCCGAAAACATGGTCCATAAATCAAACACGCTTGCATGTAATAATATGAAACTCGGTACACATGTAGATCTCATCGTTTCATATATACTTCGCACTCTAACTTTTTACCCCAGCCCAACAGGAAGTCGGCTATTAAGGGTTGTTTGGAAAACGCATGCAATGGAATGTGAAACACTCCTCCTAGAGAATTCAAACACACGGCACGAAACTCGGTGTGCATGAAGTCAAGACACTGAGGATGAAAAATTGCCAGGGGATTTTTGATATCTCGAACGGTTTGGCCGTGGCGAGGAAACGAAATTATGGCGAGAAACGTGAAACAGGAAGTGTGTTATAACTACTGCATACATTAACTAATCTTGATGAAACTTCAGCAGCGTGTTCGTTGTAAGAGCCCGATCACATGGATGTGACTATTGTGAGTCAAAGTTATAGCGCCACCAACTGGCAGCAGGAAGTGTGTCACTTTCAAAATGCTTTTAAATCACCCTCTTATTTTTACCCGATTTGCTTCAAACTTCATGTGCATAATGTAGACACATGCCAGATGTAGACCTGTGAAAGGATTATTGATATCTTAGACACTGTTGCCATGGCAATGCATCAAACATTAATATTCCTTTTTTTAAGCTTTTTCATGCTTTTTTATGCTTTCGGGCACTTTTGGGGTTCTTAACGTGCTCGAAAACTCTTGAAACTTTGCACACAGGACAAAACCCGCGGCCATCAGGGCCAGGCTGAAGCTGGTACCCGGGCGTGGCAGAGGGGCTCGACAGCGCCCCCTTGAACGGGTCCGACAATTTGGTCCATATATCCAACACGCTTTACCCTATTTGCTTCAAACTTGATGTGTATAATGTAGACACAAGCCAGATGTAGACCTGTGAAAGGATTGTTGATATCTTAGATGCTGTTGCCGTGACAACGCATCAAACTTTAATATTCTTTTTGGATACTTTTGAGATTCTTAGCGCACTTTTGGGGCCCTTAACATGCTCAAAAACTCTTGAAACTTTGCACACGGGTCAGAAACCGCGGCCATCAGGGCCGGGCTGAAGCTGGTACCCGGGCGTGGCAGGGGGCTCGACAGTGCCCCCTGGAACGGGGTCCGAAAACTTGGTCCATAAATCAAACAGGCTTTACCCGATTTGCTTCAAACTTGATGTGTATAATGTAGACACACGCCAGATGTAGACCTGTGAAAGGATTGTTGATATCTTAGATGCTGTTGCCGTGACAATGCATCAAACTTTAATATTCTTTTTGGATACTTTTGAGACTCTCAGCGCACCTTTGGGGCCCTTAACGTGCTCAAAAACTCTTGAATCTTTGCACACGGGTCAGAACCCGCGGCCATCAGGGCCAGGCTGAAGCTGGTACCCGGGCGTGGCAGGGGGGCTCGACAGCGCCCCCTGGAACGGGGTCCGAAAACTTGGTCCATAAATCAAACACGCTTGCATGTAATAATATGAAACTTGGTACACATATAGATCTCATCGATTCATATATCCTTTGTACTTTTACTTTTTACCCCAGCCCAACAGGAAGTCGGCTATTATGGTTTGTTTGAAAGCGTATGCCCCTGGAATTCGATATACTACTCCTAGAGAATTTAACCAATCGCCACGAAACTCAGTCAGCATGAAGTCAAGACATTGAGGATGAAAAATTGCCAGGGGATTTTTGATATCTCGAACGGTTTGGCCGTGGCGAGGAAACGAATTTATGGCGAATAATGGAAACAGGAAGTGTGTTATAACTTCTGCATACATTAACTGATCTTGATGAAACTTCAGCAGTGTGTTCGCTGTAAGAGTCCGATCACATGGATGTGACTATTGTGAGTCAAAGTTATAGCGCCACCAACTGGCAGCAGGAAGTGTGTCACTTCCTAAAGGCTTTGAAATCACCCTCTTATTTTTACCCGATTTGCTTCAAACTTCATCTGTATAATGTAAATACACTGCAGATGAAGACCTGTGAAGGGATTCTTGATATCTTTGAAACTGTTGCTGTGGCAACGCATCAAACTTTAATATTCTTGTTTGATGCTTTTGATGATCTATGTCAATATGGCAAGCCGTTTTAACATTTAATCATTTTAACCTACTAGTCTCTTTTTTCATGCTACTAGTACTTATTTTTTAGATACTAGTATCTATTCCATTAAGTAATAGTACTTATTCATTAGCGACTAGTGCTTATTCTTTAGTACTAGGGCCTATTCTTTAGATAGTAGTGCTTATTCTTTAGATATTCTTTTGAATACGTATTAGTAGCTAATGAATAAGTACTGGTATCTATTTAATAGGTACTAGTATGTAATGACTTAGAACTAGTATTTATTGAATAAATACTAGTATCTATTAATAGGTACTATTATCTAAAATGTCATTTTCTCTCTCTCTCTCTCTCTCTCTGAGCCAATATGGCAAGCCGTTTTAACATTTAATCATTTTAACATACTAGTCTCTATTTTCATGCTACTAGTACTTATTTTTTAGATATTAGTATCTATTCCATTAAGTACTAGTACTTATTCATTAGCGACTAATGCTTATTCTGTTTAGAATATTCAAAGTGCTTATTCAATTTGTATGCTTATTTATATTTTCAGAGCAGAAAATCCGATTTTTCTGCTTATTCAATATTGCATCTAAAATGTGACTTGACGTGTGTGTGCGTGTGTGTGTGTGTGTGTGTGTGTGTGTGTGTGTGTGTGTGTGTGTGTGTGTGTGTGTGTGTGTGTGTGTGTGTGTGTGTGTGTGTGTGTGTGTGTGTGTGTGTGTGTGTGTGTGTGTGTGTGTGTGTGTGTGTGTGAGAGAGAGATTGTGTCTGTTACAGTGACAAGAGTTTTTAAGCCTTGTCTTTTTGGATATATATATATATATTTTTTTTTTTATTAAAAAAAATGTGCATACAACCCATGTATTTTTAATGTATAGTTTGCTTTAAATTAAATTAAGATTGTATGTTTGGTAATTGAACCTAAATAAATGTAAAATGAATGTGCTATATTTCAGATCAATATATTTGTTTTCCTTCATTTTAATCAACACTAACTTTATTCTCATCTGAATTATAAATAACTTATTTCTGTATAAAATAAAAAATCCCGAATAATCCAGACCAACCAGAGCACACTATTTCTACAACATCATCAGTGCTGAAGCGGAACTACCAGAGCCGTTCGGCAGATAGCGAGCAGATATTTTGTGTCACGTCGTGCACAATAACCCTAAAGGCACCAGGGTGGCGAAAAGCCGGCGGTACCGCCACCCTGGTGCACCAGGGTTGCGGTGCCACCGGCTTGGGCCCGTAATCGCTGCTCGCAGCTATATTTTAAGTTGATTTTCTGTATACTGTGTATTTATTTTTGGACTAATAGTGGTTAATAAAGTCCAATAATGGTATTAAAGAGTGTCAGTGGTAATATCATTGTGTTCTTGTCGGTCAGTGTTGAGGATCTGTGTAACAACTGAGGCTTAGCCTGACAGTCAGCCTGCCCTGGACCAGGCTAGTTTTCCAGCATAAGTTGCCAGGGTAACCGAGTTTGAACTTTTTTAAGTTTGATTTATGAAACCGAATCTACCAAAAATAAGCCTGACTAACCGAAATAAGCCTGGCTTATACTCTAATCTTGTTTTATGGAACAACCCTCTGGTCTGATGAGTCTCGATTTCTGTTGAGACATTCAGATGGTAGAGTCAGAATTTGGCGTAAACAGATTGAGAACATGGATACATCGCGCTGGATGTTACCACTGTGCAGGCTGGTGGTTGTGGTGTAATGGTGTGGGGGATGTTTTCTTGGCACACTTTAGGCCCCTTAGTGCCAATTGGGCATCGTTTAAATGCCACGGCCTACCTGAGCATTGTTTCTGACCATGTCCATCCCTTTATGGCCACCATGTACCGATCCTCTGATGGCTACTTCCAGCAGGATAATGCACCTGTCACAAAGCTCGAATCATTTCAAATTGGTTTCTTGAACATGACAATGAGTTCACTGTACTAAAATGGCCCCCACAGTCACCAGATCTCAACCCAATAGATCATCTTTGGGATGTGGTGGAATGGAGCTTTGTGTACTGGATGTGCATCCCACAAATCTCCATCAACTGCAAGAAGCTATCCTATCAATATGGGCCAACATTTCTAAAGAATGCTTTCAGCACCTTGTTGAATCAATGCCATGTAGAATTAAGGCAGTTCTGAAGACGAAAGGGGGTCAAACACAGTATTAGTACGGTGTTCCTAATAATCATTTAGGTGAGTGTACATGAAACCTCCGCATTGCTCCACTGTGTGTTTCCTTCGTCATCCATCGCGCCTATAATAAGTCATGTGATCTCAGTTGGTGGTGTCCACCTGAGTTGACGTCACTTTTTTGTGACTCGCATTTACTGGGGAATATCCGATTTGTCTGCTTACATGGCACACGCAACTGCACGTATCCGATTCATTACCACATATGAATGAGGCCGGAATCCGATCTGAGAAAATCGGAATCTATTCGTTTTTTTCCTGCTTACACGTTCATGGGGCATATCCGATCTGTGCCACATGAGAGGAAAAAATCGGATTTGGGTCACTTTAACCATGCAGTGTAAATGGGGCCTACTGGCAGTTAAATAAAGCAACATGCAGCATATCATCAGCGTTTTTCTGCTCAGCCTGACCTGAAGCACAGGCTCTACTCTTCAACACAACCGTGACCCACAAAACAGACCATACAGAAACACTTTAAATTCCAACAGAACATTATACACTAACAGATCACTCAAGATCTCAGCATCTTCACTTTACAATCCAGACTTTATTTTTTCATACTAACATTCTTATTGAGAATTAACAGAGGTTTAGCAGTTGATGTTATATTGGAAATAATAAAGTGTGATGTCACCATTTTGGTGATCAGTGTTTGCTTTAGTTGGACTCTTGACCCTTCAGTTTTTGACATTAGTATTTTTCCGGCTGCTTTATCTGTGTGTTTCTGATGCATATTTGTTATGGTATGAATCCAAGAGAAACTCAGATTAGATGATCTTGGTCCCTTTTTAGTGATGACAGTAATCATGTAGTGAGCTGATTTATTGATAGTCTAATATATGATTAAGTCATTAAATATTAGTTGTTAATTTTGCATGCCAATAGTGCTGCTGAAATCCTGCTGTGCTGTGATACTCTGAAAGATTTTATGAAGTAATTAAACAGTATTTGAAAACAGTATTTTATTTTTTGATTTATTTTATGAAGTAATTAAACAGAAAAATGTTTTGACAGGATCATAGACTCACACAGACATCAATAATCAGCTCATGAATCGCAACTATGGTGACAATGAAATAAAATGCAGATCAACTCTGAACTTATCACAAAACGCTACTGAAGTCACACAAAAGCTTTGTTGATTGTCACCATTTTGATTCCTGATGTCTCTATACTCCTAAAAAAAAACAGCTGAAAACATTTTCGGTGTAATACATAATTTTTTTAAATTTCAAAATACAGTTTGCCCATAATACTGAGGCCACAATTTTCAAAAGGGGTCATGTAAAAAAATTGTGACATAAAATCATACTCTTATACAATTACATTCTCTTTATATATAATATGTAACCTCACTTATATATTCGAGATTTGAGCATTTTTAACACAACTAAAGTAAACATTTTATCACAATGATGGTGACTTCAAAAAAAACGTCTCGGTTACGAATGAAACCCCTCTTTTCCCTGAGTGAGGGAACGAAGACGTTCTTTTGGGTTTTGACGCCCGAAGGGGGTTTCGCTTAAAAACCCTATCAACTTCGAGTATACAAAACGAGCCAATGGCAAAGAAATCCAGGGGTTTCTGGGGAATTTGCAGGGACGTAACTCCGCCCCCCCCTCGTGGGTATAAAAGGGGAAGCCCCAGCAGAATGCAGACATGTTTTTTTCGCTGGGGACCAAGACTGAGCTCAGGCGATCCCCGCAGTATACAGCGGAAGTGGGGAAGAAACGGAACATCTCCGTTCACTCACTCAGGGAACGAGGGTTTTTTCATTCGTAACCCAGACGTTCCCTTTTGTTCGCCACCCGAGTTCCGTCGGATGACGACAATTGGGGTTTCCAGTCTAATTTACGCCAAACCCTTTACAGCTGTCTTCCCGTGCCCTGCATAAATCGAGTCCCTGTCAGAGACAAGTAGGGCTCCTATTTAACACAGGAATACCCAAGGGACACTGGGGGCATATCCCCTAGTTTAAGGGAAAAATCAAAAAAATTGCCAGCCCAAACGGGGGGGGCTTAGAGAATACACATATCCCAATGATGCATATGGGGAAACACTGGGGGATCCAGCCGCAGGGGAAAA
>JAZAVI010001343.1:0-40568 GCA_036326025.1 Chrosomus eos
TCAAACCTTTGGACCCCATAGAAGTCACTATATGGAGAAATATCCTGGAATGTTGTCCTCAAAAACCTTCATTTCTTTTCAAATGAAGAAAGAAAGACATGAATATCTTGGATGACGTGGGGAGAGTAAATTGTTAAAGGAGTAGTTAACTTCAGAATGAGAAATTCCTGATAATGTTGATGAAACAAAAGGAAAAGCTTGAAATGGTGGCAGTGTCCATGAATATGGTACACATGGGACCTTAAATAGAGTAAGTGAAAGGAGGTGTGTAACCTTTGGACAAATGTAACTAAGTATCATGAGCTAATGCTGCCTTCACACGCTGTCTGAAATCTCCTATTTCCCACGTGTTATGATTATGAGCTTTGTCGCATTCAAACGCTTTCAAAGAACAGGAATCATGAAGGACACCAGGTTTTTTCTTGCATATTTATTGGGAAAATCTTATTAAAGCCAAAATAATATTTAGCGTCCCATTCATTGACATCCATATAAACATTCACCATGCTTTAGATAGCTTGCTGACAGTTCTGGAATTTCAGTCAGATACAGGCTCTTTTCTTTCTTTCTTTTTTTTTTTTTGCTGTGTTTATGACAATTATATTAAAATATTAAGCAGGTTAGAATATTTCTGTATTGGCTGCTGATCTGTCATCCATTTAATTTCAGGTAACATTGAGAACTGGTGAATTTTAAGGAACAGTCTGTAATTACTGAAAGTGCTTATGATACATTAAAGCTACACTGTGATTTTTACCCCCATCTAGCGGTGAAAAGGTATATGACCATCCAGTGAATATTAGTTTCTGTTCCTCTCAATTCCGATTTAGTTTTAACTCCTATGGTGGCCAATGTAGTCCAAGATTAACAAGGCTTCCAGTTCGACCTCGTCCATGAGTGTTCCTTCAAGTTATGCGCGAAAGGCAAAGCTTGAATTAAAGGGTATGTCCCTCTTTGGCTAATGTACTTTCAAGATGGAGGGGCAACATGGCGACCGACATTAGAACCCCTTACCCGTATGTATTTTCAATGGCATATTATACACTCACGAGAATACTTTATTACTTGAACATAGGGGTGTCACGATTCTCCAAATCCTTGATTCGATTACATTTTCGATTCTAAGGTCACGATTCGATTCTCGATTTTTACCTATATTTTTTTTTTTAAGCACAGGTTGCTGTTGCTCCTAAAAAGCTGACATCAGTTAATCGTGATCTCACACATCTCTGTTATTATCAATGAAGCTGACTGCACAATGAATATTTCATAATATACACTTTGTTTGTTATAATTAGAGGATTTGCCAGCATACAGAATTCAGCACTGAACAAAAAGTCAGTTTTGAGCAGTGAGGGAAGTCTATCTTAAATGCTTCTGATTGGGCATTGCGTTTAAAAAATCAACACATGTCTGTGATTGGCTAAATCGCTCAATGCTGCAAATCATATTATAAATATAAACTCTGGCCTGTAAATCGTTTCTATTTTGCTTTAGTTTTGTTTTTAGCTTTTCTGCAACAGATAAATAAAAATGTATTAGTTTTTATGTTTTATTCATAGATATTTCTAGTTTGCGGGAGTCCCGCGAATCGTTTTATTCTCCCGCACACACAGAGTGAGTGGATTACCGCTCGCCCGCGCTCGCACTCGGCTATCAAATCCATAGATCAAATCTAGTCCCGCTCCGCACTTTATTGTGAGTGCACGTCTCTAGTCTAGATCAAGGGCCCGGTCCGAGGATAGTGACGGTAAATATCGGCCCGGGTCGGGTCAAGTTCGGGCTCGGGCAGAGAATAAGCTAAGTTAGAGGACTCACAGCCTTTCACCACGTGTGTTTTTTTTTTCCGCGCCGTGATGAGTCGTTCATGAACTAGTTGTTCATTGCCTCTGTCACGCGACAAATGAACAAAAGACTCGGAAGGTAACGTAATTATTTGTTCCCTGTAAATTATTTTTGACTGCATTATGTAGGTGGATGTGTTCAGGGAATTTGCCTGTTAAAAGTATAACATTTAAAGCCCCTGAATGAACGAAATTACTAGAAAAAAAGATTAGGCCTAGTCAGGGCCGGACTGGGACACAATTTCAGGCCGGGAAATCCTACACCCATCCAGGCCATCCTATGTACCCAAATAAAATTTAGAAACACTACAACCCTGTTCCCCCCCCCAAGCCCAAAAAATTACATTTATTTCACAGTATGACCATAACATAAAAACATAAACAACCAACCGAGAAGTAAAGCAAATGTATGCATCATCTTTCATGTCAAATTCTTACATTTGATCAATAGCCTAAATTCAGTTATAATAAGACACTATAGGGCTGTTACCCATCAAATTAAATAATGTGCACTGCAACTACAACTGCAATAAATAATGTTATGAGATTGATGTTTTAAATAAATGTTTGAATATACAAAAAAAAATCAATACTTAAACATTAAACTAAACCGCCAATAGGTGGCGGCAAGTGGCCGTCTTAATTAGGGAGTCATTCATACAAAAGATTTGTTAAAAACGCTGAATCATTCAGTAACAAAACCCCGCGCTGTACCTTTGGAACTATTTTTGTCGGTGAAATTGAACAAAAACAGTTCATATGGTTTGTGTCTAAAATGTAAGTAACTTAATAATAAATATGAACTACGCTACTTGTTTATTGAACAATAAATTCAATGTAACATTTTCAATCGTGATAATATTCAGCAAAACAGCTCCCTAGTTGTGTTATGTTAGACTAAATCATGTTATAAAAAAAAAACAATTCGAATGTTTACCTCAGTACATTTCTTCTGTGAGTTTTCTGTGTGCTGTTTCACTGTTAGACAGGCGCTACCGCTTACATTTGCTAGCAGTTCAATACTAAGTTAACAAAGAAAAAAGTACAGTATTTACAGATTAAACTGACCTGCACTTGAAGCCCTGAACAGGCCAATATTTTTGCAACATTTTGCTGCTTCTTTTTGGAGTGCTTTCTTTTTCTTTGTCCTTTCCCTCTCTGCTCCACCTGGCCATTTTCTCTCCATCATCGGGTGCCTCTCGCATTTTCTCTTTAACCGTTTGGCTAATGCGTAAAGTCGAATCGTAGCCTTGCAGTCAAGATTAACAGATTCATGATTTTATTTATTTATTATTATTATTATTAATATTAATAATATTTTAATCGAATGACGCTGGCTGGCAGCAGGCCAAATTAGTCGCCAGGCGATGGCCAGTCCGGGCCTGGGCCTAGTTCATTTTGATGAACGAGATCGAACTAAAGAGAGTCAATAAAAAGATCCGAACGGGGGTGACATGGGGGCGTGGCAGCATCGACGATTCCATTTTTTATTTCGAAGTTCGAGATTGTGACTTAATTTCGGTCGAGACACCCCTATGAACGAAGTAAATATACATTACTGAGCACATATATTTTTGAAAGAACTAAGTGTTTTTAGCTAAGAATAAACTAAAAAAGTTACACAGTGTAGCTTTAAGGACTTCAGTTAATAGACTGTACATTTTTTAGAGTGAAATATCTAAAATATTTCAGTTAAATATTGATCTTGTGTAGAGAAAAATATGCTTGCAAGCCATAAGGATGTCCAATATGAGTCGATCAGTTATTGGAGCATCTTCAGTTTCACAGGTCCACCTATTACCCCGAGAGTCATGTTATATTATAATTAAATATGCACTACTTGAACAACAAGAAAAAATGTAGAACAGCAGCCACAGCAGTCGTTCTCCCTCCGCCATGTTTAAAGTTTATGGCCCGTCAAACTCAAAATATCCCAGAGCCTCCCGGTGGGAAATACCTGGGGGTTCATGTCCAATTTTTAACTAGAAAATGTATATTTACAATAATTCCGAAAGCACGTTACTGCAGCATAAATACATTAAGTTATTAAATTAAAGAAAAACCATTTGTCTTTCCACCATTCAGCTTTGACCTGAAATCTGTCCACATTGTACATATTCAATGTTTAGAAGTGTAAATATTTCTAATAGTTTTTCATTTTATCGCCTCATTGTCTAGGAAGTAACGGGCCACAGAAGTTTTGCATAGACAAAGTGGGGAAGGAAACGTGGCTGCCTAGAAGTCACACTTGGTGAGACACAAATGTTCAACCTAAATCTGAAAAATAATAAAGAACTGTTTTTTATAAAACTATTTTGTGACTTGTTTGTCCCTCCTGCCTTACATTTCCAGCTTTAATCGTCTGGATCTGCCACCCTATAAGAACATGGAACAGCTACGAGAAAAACTTCTGTTTGCTATCGAGGAAACCGAGGGATTCGGACAAGAGTGACGAGCATGGAAAGGACTGGACCAAGAAAATTATTAATCAGTTTCTTGAGACTAGGTCATTAATACCACTAATGTGGACTGAGTGGACAGACTGTTGAAAAGACTGGCTGCAGATTTACACTTCAATTACCAGTTAATCTAAAAATGAAATCTCACCCTCACATCAATCTATACTGATATACTGTTATTTTTCCGTGCAACAGAAATGAATCATTTTGAGGAATGGTCACTATGAACTGTTGTTGTATGGAAAAGAGGAGTGGGATTCTTAAAACTTCAAATAACAGCAATGCTGGTGATGGCATGAGGATGAGTAAAACAAAATTAGTTTCATTTTTGGATTGAACTATTCCTTTAAACAGCAGAATCACTGATGGACCAGCAGCAGATACATGATTTGTGTGAATGTAATATTTCATTTGGCCTCTTCTGGGAATGATAACTTCACCTTACATTTCTGTGTAGAGAAAGCAAATTATGACATAGGTCACTATTATTACTATTATTTCATGATCAAGATTTTTTTAAATGAATACCCTGAATTGCCTAAATCAAAATGTGATCAATCCTGATTTTCAGTGTGAGGTGAAATTCTCAACCTCCTCATTATAATGAGGCTTATAATGATTATAACGCAGCATTCAACACAGAAATATTACTACTAATAATAAAATAAACCGCAGCAAATGTCATGAAACGCATAGCTGGAGCTCATGTGTCATATCAGTGTATATGGTCTAGAGGACTATTGAGATAGTTGAGGTTTTAAAGAGATTGATCAGATATGATTTCATTATTTTGTGACATGCCATGCTACACTGTACATAGTTGAAATAAAATCCAGTTATGGACTGTGAAAACATTTTGGATTGTGACAGAAAATTTTTTTTTTTTACTCCGTGACATATTATAACTCTTCCAGATGTACATCTCAAGGTTTGTTTTTCTGGTGGTCCAGTAGGTAAATGAGTCTCATTTTGGAACAAAACATGTATTAATTTTTATCAGCTCTTTGTTTTTATAGAAATTATAGGGTTATTTACCTAAGTGAAATTTTCTGTCCTTGAATGATTTAAATTAATTAAATAACAGTATTTTAAAAAGCATGTATCCAATTTGGCATTTGTGCACTGTTTTATAACAAAGAATGGCTGTCCCCAATAATGCCATTTTAAAGGTGCAGTAAGTGATTTCTGAGAAACAAACAACAATGCAAGAATAAAGCGAAGCAAAGTAATGCTTCAATGACACTCAAAACTGTCCTGTGACTATAGCTAACATACAACAACAGCATCTTGGTTCTGTGAAACATAGCAAAACCAATGTTACTCGCATACGGAGAAGAAACTACAAAACCTCAGCGTTCCTATATAGAGGTTATGCACGTGACATCACTGACTGCGGTTATGCCCACTGAGTGGCAGAAAGACTGAGCGGCAGCATTGTTTTTCGGTGTGAAAGACAGCGAAAAACACACAAAACACATCTAAAACGGGAAAGAGCTTTGAGATTGACTGAACAAATGGATTTGACAAGAAATCTGAGGTATTTTTTTACAGACTGCTGACCTACATTGTATACATATACACTGAACAAATGTATAAACGCAACACCTTTGTTTTTGCCCCCATTTTTGAGTCGTGATGCCCAGGTGATGGTCATGGATGAATGGCACAACAATGGGCCTCAGGATCTCTTCACGTGTAATGCACCTGTGTTCGTTGTCCATAACACACGCCTGCCCATACCATAACCCCACCGCCACCAAGGGCCACTCGATCCACAGCGTTGACATCAGCATACCGCTCACCCACACGACGCCGTACATGCAGTTTGCCATCTGCCCTGTTCAGTGAAAACCGGGATTCATCCGTGAAGAGAACCGCACCTCTCCAAAGTGCCAGACGCCACCGAATGTGAGCATTTGCCCACTCAAGACGGTTACGACGACGAACTGCAGTCAGGTCGAGACCCCGATCAGGATGACAAACATGCAGATGAGCTTCCCTGAGACGGTTTCTGACAGTTTGTGCAAAAATTCTTTGGTTATGCAAACCGATTGTGTAAGCAGCTGTCCGGGTGGCTGGTCTCAGACGATCTTGGAGTTAAAGATGCTGGATGTAGAGGTCCTGGGCTAGTGTGGTTACACGTGGTATGCGGTTGTGAGACCGGTTGGATGTACTGCCAAATTCTCTGAAACGCCTTTGGAGACGGCTTATGGTAGAGATATGAACATTCAATTCACGGGCAACAGCTCTGGTGGACATTCTTGCAGTCAGCATACCAATTGCACACTCCCTCAAAACTTGCGACATCTGTGGCATTGTGCTGTGATAAAACTGCACATTTTAGAGTGGCCTTTTATTGTGGCTAGCCTAAGGCACACCTGTGCAATAATCATGCTGTCTAATCAGCATCTTGTTATGCCACACCTGTGAGGTGGATAGATTATCTCGGCAAAGAAGAAGTGACTCACTAACACAGATTTAGACAGATTTGTGAACAATATTTGAGAGAAATAGGCCTTTTGTGTACATAGAAAAAGTCTCAGATCCCCGAAGGGGCGTCTCCGCCATGGCCACCCGAAGGGCTGTCTCCGCCATGCCCACCCGAAGGGGCGTCTCCGCCATGGCAACCCGAAAGGGCGTCTCCACCATGGCCACCCGAAGGGCTGTCTCCGACATGGCCACCCGAATGGGCGTCTCCGCCATGGCAACCCGAAAGGGCGTCTCCGCCATGGCCACCCGAAGGGGCGTCTCCGCCATGGCCACCCGAATGGGTGTCTCCGCCATGGCCACCCGAAGGGGCGTCTCCGCCATGGCAACCCGAAAGGGCATCTCCGCCATGGCCACCCGAAGGGGCGTCTCCGCCATGGCCACCCGAAGGGGCGTCTCCACCATTGCCACCCGAAGGGGCGTCTCCGCCATGGCAACCCGAAAGGGCATCTCCGCCATGGCAACCCGAAAGGGCGTCTCCGCCATGGCAACCCGAAAGGGCGTCTCCACCATGGCCACCCGAAGGGCTGTCTCCGACATGGCCACCCGAAGGGGCGTCTCCGCCATGGCCACCCGAAGGGCTGTCTCCGCCATGGCAACCCGAAGGGGCGTCTCCGCCATGGCAACCCGAAAGGTCGTCTCTGCCATGGCCACCCGAAGGGGCGTCTTCGCCATGGCCACCTGATCCTGCTCCGGGAAAGCCACACCCTCGTCAGTCTCTTTAATGTGAATTTAAATGATAGATAGCTGGTGCTTTCTCTGAGTTCAGTAGGGAGACAGTTCCAATCATTTGCGGCCCGTACTGAGAAGACTGTTTGGCCAAACTTACTACGTCTAAACAGTACAACTCAGTCTCCCCTGGTGGCTGCCCAAGTTGCCCTGCCACTGCTGTTCTTCTGTTGTATACCGTAATTCCTCAAATAAAGACCGGGGCCTTTATTTACCTGAACTGCAGATGGTAGCCGGCTTTTATTTGAAGCAGGCTTTTATTAGAGGCAGGCCTTTATTTCTAATTCGCGATCCCCGCCCGCCCGTCAGCCAAGTTTCCATGGTGACGCGTCATGCTTGGCACGTGTTCACCACAGTCAAAATAGTGCTGTATGACAGATGTAGCGCTTTTATTTCTAAATATTAACAAACTTGCTTACCATGTCATCAACTATCTTCTATTCTGACTCTCAATTCAGTGTAAGTGAGTTTGTTTTGTCGTTTAAAACCCTTTATAATTGATCCTGATCTGTAACGTGAGATGGGCACCGCAGTTCAGAGAGTCCTGTCTGTTGGATTTGTACGTTACACAGCGCGTGAATTCTTCAGTTTCTCCCGAAATGCATGAAAGTAAGTGGCCGGTGAACTGGGAGAAGAATAGAGTAAACTTTATACTTACACTGTGTATCTGATCTGAATAAAACACGTCGCCAAATATATTTGAATGGATTATTGCTGCGTCCATAGACACCATTGTGTATTTTACAACTATAAATGTATTGTTTTGCTATAATCTTATCTATTTAAATGTCTGAAACCTAAAATAAACGTGGTTAAAAACACTGAATAGTAGTTGTGATATATGACAAGCGCTGAGCGCGTCCGTCTTTGAGTGTACACTAATTTTTCCCCGGCCTTAATTTGAGACGGCCTTTATTTGTCCGCGTTGACCACGCACCGGCCACTATCAGAGGCCCGGCGTTTATTTGAATACCGGTTTTATTTGAGGAATTACGGTTATATTCACCCAGTGGTGGAGGTGCAAGCCCATGTAATATTTAAAAAATGAGGCAGGCATCTAGATAATGTAAGAAACTGTTAAGATTTAATACATTTTATTTAGTAGTGATATGGCAGTGGTGATAGTTGATTGGTTTTTGATCTAATATTTTTAAAGTTTGTTTATAAAGGGTTTCTATTGGTTTAAGAGTTGTAATGTTTGCTTGGGACCAGCTTGTGAAACAGTATGATATGTGAGAAAAAATCATGGCATGCATAAAAAGTTTGGTCGCCTCTGTGGTTAGATATGGACTTAGTGTCTAAAGTTAGCCAGATTATATCTAATGGTATTAGACACGTTTTTAACATGCTTTTAAAAAGTTAAGTTAGAATCTAAAATAATGCCGAGGTATTTAAATTCGGACTCAACCATAAGTTTTTCTCCTTCAATAAAAACCTCAGCCTCCTGTGCACTTGTGGATTTCTTGGAAAAGAACATACAGACTGTTTTGTTAAAGGGTACCTATTATGGCATTTAAAATGTTCCTAATAATGTTCTGGGAGTCCCCAACAACAGTTTTACATGCATGCAATGACAAAAAACACTTTTGTTGTCTTATAATATGCATTTATTTTTACCTGATTTGCTCACCGACTCCCATATGAATCGTTTAGCGAGTCATTTTTCCAAACCCCGCCTTTGCGTGACGCTAATCTGTGTGTATGTTAGACACCCAGCCGACGGGGTGTCATTGGTTGTTGCGCTAGATCTTACCCAGATACAACAGTGCTATTTTCTGATTGGCTAACAACACCAGACGAACAACACCCGAGGAGACCAGGGTTGCCAGGTCTGCACAACAAAATCAGCCCAATTGCTCATCAAACTAACCCAATCACGGCCAAAAATATTCAAATAGCGTTCCCGGGTGTTTCCTCAATAACAATCATGTTCCAGTGGATAAAACAATCGCGTCAACCAGCGTGCACTACACAAACAACCCGCGGAAACAGTGCAGGCATACGGACCTGGCAACACTGGAGGAGACGCGCTTGAATCCTGCCGGTTCCACAGTGAGTGAGTTTTGGGCACTGCGGCATATTAAATATATTACAAATAGTTTTTCAGCGTGAGAAATACAATGTGTGGCCGGAGAGCGTGACAAAAGACCGAAATGAGTGACTGTCACGCTCAATGCGTGATGCGTGACACTCGAGAGCCCTGTGACAACTCCATTAACAACGACAAACACTTCACATATTTCAATACAATTGACATTGAAGACCTAAGTTAGCTGCTAGAAGCTGCGCTGTGCCTGTGCGTACACAACACACAAAATAATTATAGAACATGATACAAACATAAAAGCAACAGCCTACTTACAGGTTGTGATTCGGAGAAGGAAGCTGATCCAAATAAACTCGGTACTGAACCTCCCTCCTTCAGTATCAGCCGGCTCGCAAATTCATACTTTATAGCATTTATGTTTGTGAAGCAATCATCTTCAAAATGACGCGAACACAGAACAAGTTCGGGCTATAATACTTCTGTGGTATAGTTATGAACTGTAGCCACTGTCTTCAAATGCTCCTCACTGGGCAGATGAAAAAAGTTTGCTTTTGCGTTGCACTTCAAAACACAGCAGCGTCTCGTCCACATGATGTTTTCCCTGGTGTCTCCTAATGCAATGAGTGGGCGTATCTTATTCAAATAACTTGGACAAGTGACGTACGAAAGTGCATCGTTCGTCTATCGATTCATATCAACGACTCAGAGTCGACTCTTACTTTTGAGAGATAATAACTTTGTATACGGTGAACTTTCATATTTAAAACTTTGCAGGATGTTTTCGTTCACTTAGATCTATGTTACACACTACATGAAAGGTAATTTTCAAAATTCCATGATAGGTACCCTTTAATGTTAAATTGCAAATCTGACATTTTTAGCCAGTCAGAAACATATACCAGTGCTTCAGTTAATTTAGTTGCAGCCTGTTGTTTGTTCTTGGTATGCAAGAAAAGAACTGTATCATCTGCATCGATTTGTATATTAACAGATCGACAGACTGAAGGTAAGTCGTTAATGTACAGGCTAAACAAGATATGGCCCAATACTGACCCCTGAGGTACATCAATATTACAGTCAAGTTATGAAGAATAAGAATTACCGATATGTATGCTCTGATTCCTGTTAGTTAAGTAGGACTCCATCCATTTCATGGCCTCATCTGAAAAATTATAAATAGATAATTTTGACAATAGTGTCTGGTGATTCACAGTGTCAAAAGCTTTCTTAAGGTCCACAAACACTGCACCTACTATACCACCCTCATCTAATTTTGACTTAATGTTTTCAAGGAGAAAACAGTTAGCTGTCTCTGTAGAGTGATTTGTGCGAAATCCAAATTGCATTGGGTGTAAAGGGGTGTGGCCCAGGTTTAGATGGGGTTTCAGCTGTTCTGCTACCCATTTGACACCATTGTTTTATCACCAGACTTGTAGATCGGTGATATTACTGCTGTTTTCCAAGAGCTTGGAAAAGTACTTTAAAAATGCGGTACCCAAGCCATATGAATCCTTTGCTTTTGAATTCCTTAGTGAGCTTATCATTTTAATAACCTCTGATTCCGATATTTCCTTTATTTTAAAAATAGGTTTAGCTTTATCAATGGGGATAGATGGTATACATGTAGCTCACTAACTGAATTTATAAAAAAATCATTAAATGCACTTGCTGGTAAATCGTTATCTTGGGTCAGGATTCCATTCACTTTGAGTTCAAGTAAAGTTATCCTTTGTTCTTTATTCCTACCAGATAATTTATTAAGATTTCTCCAAATTAATTTCCCTGAGCTTCATTAATGATTCTGATTTAAAAAAAACTCGACTTTCTTAAATTCCTTAATGCCTTATTTCGGAGAGTTGTAATGCCTTATTTCGGTGAGCCGGTCACTGATATGCCCTGATTTTAGTGCCCTCTTTAAAGCAGAATCTCTCTCTTTCATTTGTTACCAGAGTGTGTCTTTTAGCCATGGTCAGGTGGTCTTTTGTCCATGTTTATGTTTCACCTTTCTTGTAAAGGCTGCTCGGTAATAGTAGAAAAAAGTGCTGCATGCAGCTAGTCTCAGTATTTCTGCTGGTTAGAAGGTTAGACCAGTCAATTTGGTTTATAACTTTTTTCTAAGTTGATTGTTTCATTTCTCATAGAATTGGTTTCTTTTGGTTGAATTTATAGATTGTTTTCTGGTTAGTTTCCTTACCAACAGTGTGATATTATGATCAGACAAACCACAGTCAGCATATTGTGTACATTATGCGAATTACTCTCTCAGGTCTGTTTGTAAATATCAGATCAATTTGTGTCTGGGAGGAGTTGGTTATTCTTGTTGAACCTTGTATCAGTTGGGAGAGATTGAATTTGTTTGTTATCTCTTTAAGTTTTTTCCTCTCAGTTTTTTCCCCCCAATATTAAAATCGCCCATTAACTCCTTTTTAACATCACATTGCTTAAGAATATTAGTGAGATGTTCATAAAATATGTTATTGGTTGATGGTGGTTTATATAGGCAAATGACAGTGAAAGACATTGAGGAGATAGATAGTGACATATTTAACCCAATATACTCCATGTCTATTTCCTTGGTTGTTTGTCTGTTTTATTGCATTATACTTTCTAAAGGTGTGATGATTAAAGTATTATAATGTATTGTAATGTGCTTACAGTTATTCATCCAGTGCATTATAAGGTACATGACAAGGCATAATTAATGCAACAAAACACGTTTATAAATCCTTAAGTAATTCAATATTTATTTATTTCTCTGAGAACAAATGCTGTCCTTTAAAGTGAACAACATTTCTGTAATAAATGTGGGTCTATTTTAACCCCCAACAATGTTGACTGAGATGCAAACAAACAGAAAACAAAATGTAGCCTAACGTAGTAAAGATAGGCTACACTAAATAAACTTTTAAAGCTTTGATTCTGACACTGTCACCGAATAATTATAATTGCCTATTTGTTCACTTTTGTTTAAGCTGTTGCTTTACTTAATTTATTTACAAATAAAACATAAATGAACATCTAGAACTCTGCTTTCAAGACATTTAAATACAGTTCAATGGTAGACTATATTGCAGCTGTATCGAAGTTTGTATTGTATTAAAGCGCCCTCTGTCGAACGAATGTGGAGACTCTTATTTTGAAATCTTTGATATTCTCTATTTCTGTTGTGGGTGCGTGCAAGACTTCTTCCCAAGACACGAGAAAGCACACGAAGAACTCTTTTATGACCTACTGAATTTATATTTGCATCTGTAACTCGCATGAGTGTTAACCAGGCATTTAAGTGTGAGTAAACAAATACTGCGTTAACAGTAATGTTGTAAAAACACATGCTAAGTCTCATCATGAATTTCTACTGTTCATGTATAGCATCAGATCATGTGGAGTCCTGATGAAATAGCCAGTTTGTGTTATAATCACTTTAATAAACTACCTAAGAGAGGAAAGCCAGAGGTGGGCAGAGAGTGGACTCTCCTGGCTGCTGTAGTTCTTCTGACTGACAGCTCAGACCAGAAAACAGGTTAGCAATACTGTTCAACTAAGAACTCATTCATCATAAACACTCATATTAAAACTTCAAAATGCCCTTTTAACCATTTAATCTCAGTTCAAAAGCAGGTTGTCTCTTTGGGTACGGGCACCAAATGCATCGGCCAGTCTGCTATGAGTATGAAAGGTAAATGTAAAAGATTTAAACAATTTGTCAAATACTAACCTACTTTACAATCTCATATATTTTGTGTTGTGATGATTTGCAGGTGATATTCTGAATGACAGTCATGCCGAGGTTATTGCTCGAAGGGGATGTGTCAGGTAATTTAACATTAGTTTACTTTAGTTAATGTATTAACTAACATGAACTAAAAATTAGTGATACATTTGTTACTGTATTTAATAATCTTTGTCAAATTTAGTTAATAAAAATACAGCTGTTCATTGTTTGTTAATTTTAGTTCACAGTGCATTAACTAATATTAACAAGATTTTAATAAAGTATTAGTACATGTTGAAATTAACATGAAGATTGATAAATGCTGTTGTAGTTGCTAAAATGTAGTTAACTAATGAACCTTATTGTAAAGCGTTACCAGAACTTTGCATTGATGCATTCACAAACAAAACCCCAGATGCTTCTTATATCACAAACCTTCACAGTAACACGCACACTGTAAACATATCTTATGAGCATATGTGATGGATTTACCCGTTTACCTTTCTATATTTGTACATGGATTTGACATGCGTCAAGCGGATGTTATGTCCTGTAACCTGTGTCCTAGATGACTGAAGTTCATGTGTGTTGTTGTTAATGGAAGCCCATTAGAACTGCTATGTCCAAATGTAGACCAAATTTTAAAGTCTTTTATTTTTTTTACTTATGAGATACTTGGCTTGCTTTTGATGTTTTTACAGTTCAATAAATCAATCATAACAAATATCTTTCTTGTTTTCCCTAAACATCTAAACATTTCTAAAACAAGAAAACAATAAAAATTCACTAACCATATAGTTTCTTATAAACTATACGGTTAGTGAATTTTTATCGTTTTCTTGTACATTAAGACTTGTTTTTTTAGAGGATTTATTTTTCTTGCTCCAATAATCAATCTGTTGATAGAAGATAAATATTTTTGAAATATATATAGAAATTGAGTACAAGAAATAGAAATGTTAATTTAATGTAACTAATTTAAAATCAAAACTATGACAGAAAAATGACTGAATTAGTCATTTTTCTGAGAGGCAAATAATAATGAAATTGCTCTATTCATGAGACACCAATAATGTAAAAATTGAATCAAAAGAATGTGCTTCTTGGTCACACTGTTGAGACTAAATTTGGTTTTAAAGTAATAACAGTTGAAATGAATCTGAGCACTTGATTGTTTGCTGGGTCACACTGATGTGTCTGTCCTCAGGTATCTGACGGAGCAGCTGCACAGGGCTGTGAGTGGACAGAGCTCGGATGTCTTCTGTCCAGGAGACGGAAAGGGGAAGTGGACAGTTAAACCAGGAGTTTCTTTCCTTTTCTTCACCAGTCAAACACCCTGTGAGTCCAGCTTTCCTTTTCTTCACCAGTCAAACACCCTGTGAGTCCAGCTTTCCTTTTCTTCACCTGTCAAACACCATGTGAGTCCAGCTCCAGTCTTAAATGTAAATATTAGTTTAGTTAAGGGTCTGTGCAGACTCCCAGTCAAATATTTGTATACTCTTTCTCTTGTATCATTATTACTATCAGTCAGTGCATTTAAAGAGTTGTAGAACAGCGTCTTCTCGACATGATGCTATTCAGCTGAAGTATTTGAATGTGTTCTAGACTTCAAGTTTACGCTTCCGTCTAGCGCGCAGTAACTGGGCGTGGCCAATATCGTATCTACGTCACTACGAAACAGCTAATGACTCGTTTCAAAAACAATTCATTTCATAGACTCAGAGTCGACTCTCACTTTTGAAATACAATAACTTTATATACGGTGCACTTTCAGATATAAATCTTTGCAGGATGTTTTCATTCCCTTAGAGCTATATTCCACACTACATGAACAGTCATTTTCAAAAATCCATGATAGGGGCTCTTTAATGTAATGAAGCGACGAGAATACTTTTTGTGCGCAAAACCCCCCAAAGAGAACGACTTTATTCAACACTCTCTCCTCCGTCAGTCTGCTACGCTGTTCAGGTAGTAAACACTGCAGTGCTTCCAGGATGTACGCCAGAACGCCGGCTCATTATTATGGCAGGCCGGAAGGTCCAAAAATAGGACTAATTCCTTGTTGTGGGAAGTCACTTTATTATAGCCTACTGAGATTCCCCAATGATAGGCCGGCAGTGGATCTATATCTCCTCACACAGCGAGCGACTCACTCCTGTACATTGACCTAATATTATAATAAAACCTCTACCCTTTTCAAATACTGTGATGATGCAATAACTAGCTACATTCAGTAAAGTTTTAATTTTTTGTGTTGTAAATGTCATTTATTCAGAGCCAATATTTCCATCAGTGTTCTGTAAGCTGTAGCCTGCTTCAATCAGCATATTTGTATAAACCCTCTTAAATGGATTCTCATTGCATTTATTTTTACTTTATAAAGGCCCCCTTACCTTAGGCTGTCATCTTTCATCTTACATTTTATCAATACATTCAATTAGAATAAGTCACTATAGGGCTTTTACAAATCAACACCGTATCAATGTAAATCTTCTTTTCTTGACTGGAGAGAAAACTGAATCTGCATCAGAGGTGGCATTTAGATCCAGGCTCGACATTAAAGGATTACCGTAATTCCTCAAATAAAAACCGGTATTCAAATAAACGCCGGGCCTCTGATAGTGGCCGGGTACGTGGTCAACGCGGACAAATAAAGGCCGGTCTCAAATTAAGGCCGGGGAAAAATTAGTGTACACTCAAAGACGGACGCGTGCTGTGCTTGTCATATATCACAACTACTATTCAGTGTTTTTAACCACGTTTATTTTAGGTTTCAGACATTTAAATAGATAAGATTTATAGCAAAACAATACATTTATAGTTTGTAAAATACACAATGGTGTCTATGGAAGCAGCAATAATCCATTCAAATATATTTGGCGACGTGTTTTATTCATATCAGATACACAGTGTAAGTATAAAGTTTACTCTATTCTTCTCCCAGTTCACCGGCCACTTACTTTCAAGCATTTCGGGAGAAACTGAAGAATTCACGCGCTGTGTAACGTACAAATCCAACAGACGGGAATCTCTGAACTGCGATGCCGATCTCACGTTACAGATCAGGATCAATTATAAAGGGTTTTAAACGACAAAACAAACTCACTTACACTGAATTGAAAGTCAGAATAGAAGATAGTTGATGACATGGTAAGCAAGTTTGTTAATATTTAGAAATAAAAGCGCTACATCTGTCATACAGCGCTATTTTGACTGTGGTGAACAGTGCCAAGCATGACGCGTCACCATGGAAACTTGGCTGGCGGGCGGGCGGGGATCGCGAAATAGAAATAAAGGCCTGCCTCTAATAAAAGCCTGCTTCAAATAAAAGCCGGCTACCATCTGCAGTTCAGGTAAATAAAGGCCCCGGTCTTTATTTGAGGAATTACGGTAGTTTACTTTAAAAAAAACTTTTGCTGATAATTTACTCACCCCCATGTCATCCAAGATGTCCATGTCTTTCTTTCTTCAGTCGAAAAGAAATTAATGTTTTTAATGAAAACATTCCAGGATTTTTCTCCATATAATGGACTTCAACGGCAACCAAACGGTTCAAGGTCCAAATGACAGTTTCAGTGCAGCTTCAAAGGGCTTTAAACGATACCAGACGATGAATAAGGGTCTTATCTAGCGAAACCATTTCGAACGAAATGACGCGAAAAAAGATTCGTTCATTTTGATGAACGAGTTCGAACAGGAGAGTCACGAACGTACATCACAGAACAGAGCAAGGCGAGCATTTGTGCTAATAAAACGTAAACTTTGTTATTTATTTTTTAAATGGCCGATGGTTTCGCTAGATAAGACCCTTATTCATCGTCTGGTATCGTTTAAAGCCCTTTGAAGCTGCACTGAAACTGTCTTTTGGACCTTGAACCGTTTGGTTGCCTTGACGTCCATTATATGGAGAAAAATCCTGGAATGTTTTCATCAAAAACATTAATTTCTTTTCGACTGAAGAAAGAAAGACATGGACATCTTGGATGACATGAGGGTGAGTAAATTATCAGCGAAAGTTTTTTTAAAAGTGAACTAATCCTTTAAGCCTTTTCATGCCCAAAGGACAAGCAAATTTGTCATTTACTTGTCCAAGTAAAAAAGTTGCTTGTCCGAAGAAAAAATTAATTATTCTGAGGCAATCATCAGTGTTCAATCAGCTTTCATATATATTTAAATCTGCATATTGTCATATCTGCACCTTTAAAGGGCATTTCCCTCCCTAATCTTATTAAATGTATGCTTCATCTTTCATTTCAAATTCCTAAATATGGTCAATAAATGTAATTAATAAGACACTATAGGGCTGTTACACTAGGTAGGGCTGATCAAATGAAATAATTTACACTGAAAAATTACAACGGCATTAAATAATGTTATGAGATTGTTATTTTTAAATATACAAAAAAGAAATGTTGGAAAGAATGATACTTTTAAACATAACACTTAAACCACCAGTAGGTGGCGGCAGGCTACAGTCTTAATGAGCGAGTCAATGAGTCATTCATTCAAATGATTTGTTCAAACGAATGAGGCATTGCTTTATGAATGGTACATTAGCAATGAATAACAGGCTAGATAGACACCCTCCAAGAAAAGCAGTTTCCCAAAACTCAAATCTTGCAGCATTTATGGCTAAATTTGACTTAGTTGACAGCTGGAGAGAAATGTATCCGGATGTAATACAGTAAATCTGAGTAGCAATAATATCTCTATTAAATTAAATTATCTTTTTTTTCGTTGAAGCCTACTGAAAATGTGCTGGGAGCCCACTGTTGCTATAGGAACGAACTACACTTTTACATGCATCTGATTGACAGACAAATCATGCAATCTTATTTCACTGTTTTTTCAGCTTTGTACAAAGTTTGCTTCATATATTTAGTTTAACTGTATTGTTAAAGAGGGCGAGCTTTACCATTAATTGAACTGTGTGCATGTATTTTAGACAATTAGGCTGCATTGATCTTGCGTCGTCCATGCAATAACTGTGTCCATGTTATGAGTCGAGCTTTTTTATTTACTTCAACTGCTCAGTGCTCTGGTATTATCAATGGTATGACCCATTTCAGTAGTTGCCATAATTAAATATGAGCAGAATACTCACTTACATTCACTGAAATATTGAAACGTTAGCGCTACTGATTCAAAACACGAGCGCCAGTGATTGAATGTCAAAGCGCGGTTTGAACGCCCCGCCCCCCAGCCGAAGTGAAAGTTTTGATTGGTTTTGCACCCGAGTCAGACCTGTCTGTTATTGGCTGAACTGCTTCAGTTGGCTGAAGCGCAGGCACCGCAGGTAGTATGAAAAGTGTCTGTCAAATTTCAGCTTGCCCTGTTGCTCCGTCGGCACCTTTGTCAAAGTACTTTGTACTTTTTATGAAAAATAAATGTAGAGAAGTTGAATACTTTAGTTTTATTTTACTCAAGTAAGAGTAAAAGTACCACAATTTAATTATACTCAAGAAAGTAGAAAAAATCATGACTCAAGTACTGTAACGAAAGTATTTGTAATTAGTTACTTTCCACCACTGGGCAGTACAGTGTACCCACTAACATCACCACCCACTGTTACAAGTGATTCTATATCTCTATCTGTGAGACCCATATTGGGTGCATCAGGGTTGAGTGTGCGATGTGTCTGGGTACCTGGGCCCTCTCCTGACTGGTGAAAAGACACAAGATGATCAAATGCAGAATTTGGTTCTGGAGGTTCTAACACCTCTCCTGCTTGTTGGGTATTTACAACATGTTCAAAATCATTATTTGGTTCAGGATCCTCATCGAACATTGATCTCACGATGTTTAATAATTCTACCAACGTACCAGTTGAAGACTCAGACCTATTCATGTCCTCCACAGTCTGTATTAAATAGAGCAATGTTTCTGTGTTACTGCACTGTTCAAGGGGCACCATACTACCATCGTTTCGTCTGAACCTAGCTACCGGACCCGTATCAAAACCATCTGGCTCCCAACAACGTTTTGGCATTTTTAAATCAGATCTTTTTATTTTATTTATTTAAATCACATGTGGCCATACCTTAAAAACTATGGATAATAAACCCATGTGTCCATACAGTGAAAAAGATAGAATGAAAAACGACCTAACAAACAACTATACAGTCAGACTAAAATTACACACAGCGTCTGACAAAAGAAGAAAAAAAAAGGAAAAAAAAATATAGTATTCAAAAAAAATAAAAAAATAAATTAAAGCTGCAAGCAGCGATGGGCGGGCCCTCGCACATGTAGCGCGTCGGGGAGTGATGCGGCCGCATATTCTGTTGCATATTCTGGAGCTCTGCCAGTGCGGCTGTGAATTTGCTACGCTTTTCAGACACTGCATGAAGGTGTTATACGTGACTTCCTGTTGCCAGCAGGTGGCGCTATGACTGTGGGTGAATGTGGGCATGTACATGAGTTCAGGGCGGGACTCTTATCCTACATGTAAAGTTTGGTGCAGCTGTGAGCATGTACACTGAAGTTACAACCACTTCCTGTGTCATGGCGATGAGTTGATATTTGATGCCATGCCACGGACACACCGATTGACGAAAACTCACAGATAGCACAACTTTTCATCGTCAATGCCTTTAGAAGGCACAGCAGAAATTTCAAGTCTATCAGACTAAATCCCTAGGAGGAGTTCGTTAAAGTACGGAGCGTGTAAATCAGCCAAAATTTGACGAAAAATTAAAAATGGCTAACTTCCTGTTGGGTTTAGGGCATCGCTCCAAGAGGCTTTTTTGTGCGTCTGGACATGGTTGATGTGCCACAGAAATGAAATGTACATGTAGGTCAAACGTGCGGCGGGGGCTGCTTCGTTAAAGGTCACTTCCTGTTGCCAGCAGGTGGCGCTATGACTGGGGGTGAATGTCGGCATGTACATGTGTTCAGGGCGGGACTCTTGTCAAGCGTGCAAAATTTGGTGCAGATCTGAGCATGTACAGCAAAGTTACTCCAACTTCCTGTTTCATGGCGAATCATCGATGCCACGGACACGCCCATTGACGAAAACGCGCAGAGAGCACAACTTTTCATCGTCAATGCCTTTAGAAGGCACAACAGAAATTTGAAGTCGATCCGACTAAATCCCTAGGAGTTCGTTAAAGTACGGAGTGTGTAAATCGTCCCAAAATGGCCGCCAAATTCAAAATGGCGGACTTTCTGTCGAGTTTAGGGTATAGGTTCTTGAGGCTTTTTTGTGCGTCTTGATATGATACACGTCTCCACCAAATTTCGTGCATGTAGGTCGAACGTGGACGAGGGGCTAATTTTTTTCAATATTCTAGGTGGCGCTAGCGAGCCATTTTGCCACACCCATCTGCGAAACCCACAAAATACAAGATTTTTCACCAGTCCTGACAGGTGTGCAAAATTTGGTGACTTTTCGAGCATGTTGCGGCCTCGAAAATGGGGCTTACTTTGCAGAAAAAAGAAAAAAAAAGAAAAAAAAGAAAGAAAAAAAAGAAAAATTAAAGCTGCAAGCAGCGATGGGCGGGCCCTCGCACATGTAGCGCGTCGGGGAGTGATGCGGCCGCATATTCTGTTGCATATTCTGGAGCTCTGCCAGTGCGGCTGTGAATTTGCTACGCTTTTCAGACACTGCATGAAGGTGTTATACGTCACTTCCTGTTGCCAGCAGGTGGTGCTATGACTGTGGGTGAATGTGGGCATGTACATGAGTTCAGGGCGGGACTCTTATCCTACATGTAAAGTTTGGTGCAGCTGTGAGCATGTACACTGAAGTTACAACCACTTCCTGTCTCATGGCGATGAGTTGATCTTTGATGCCATGCCACGGACACACCGATTGACGAAAACTCGCAGATAGCACAACTTTTCATCGTCAATGCCTTTAGAAGGCACAGCAGAAATTTCAAGTCGATCGGACTAAATCCCTAGGAGGAGTTCGTTAAAGTACGGAGTGTGTAAATCAGCCAAAATTTGACGGAAAATTCAAAATGGCCGACTTCCTGTTGGGTTTAGGGCATCGCTCCAAGAGGCTTTTTGGTGCGTCTGGACATGGTTGATGTGCCACAGAAATTTCATACATGTAAGTCAAACGTGCGGCGGGGGCTGCTTCGTTAAAGGTCACTTCCTGTTGCCAGCAGGTGGCGCTATGACTGGGGGTGAATGTCGGCATGTACATGTGTTCAGGGCGAGACTCTTGTCAAGCGTGCAAAATTTGGTGCAGATCTGAGCATGTACAGCAAAGTTACTCCAACTTCCTGTTTCATGGCGAATCATCGATGCCACGGACACGCCCATTGACGAAAACGCGCAGATAGCACAACTTTTCATCGTCAATGCCTTTAGAAGGCACAGCAGAAATTTGAAGTCGATCCAACTAAATCCCTAGGAGGAGTCCCGTCAAAGTACGGAGTGTGTAAATCGTCCCAAAATGGCCGGCAAATTCAAAATGGCGGACTTCCTGTCGAGTTTAGGGTATGGGTTCTTGAGGCTTTTTTGTGCGTCTTGATATGATACACGTCCTCACCACATTTCGTGCATGTAGGTCGAACATGGACGAGGGGCTAATTTTTTCTAATTTTCTAGGTGGCGCTAGCGAGCCATTTTGCCACGCCCATCCGCGAAACCCACAAAATACAAAATTTTTCACCAGTCCTGACATGTGTGCAAAATTTGGTGACCTTTCGAGCATGTTGCGGCCTCGAAAATGGGGCTTACTTTGCAGGAAAAAAAAAAGAAGAAAAAAAAATAATCCTAACAGTTTCAAGAGGGACCTCGCACGGGTGCTCGGGCCCTAAAAAGAAAAAAATAATCCTAACAGTTTCAAGAGGGTCCTTGCACGGGTGCTCGGGCCCTAAATATTATATATATATATATATATATATATATAATATATAATATATATATATATATATATATATATATATATATAAAACGTTGTCAACTCACCCAAGTTTCTTTTTAAGCATGAGCACAAGTTGCTTTAACAAATATAGTCAGTTCTTGTTCTCTGGCTACTTTTTGAATAGTGCCACTATGCAACCGTTGCTGTGCTATGCCTTGTTTAATCCAAATATCATGTTGTTGTTGTGTTGACTCATAAGCATCTAAACGTCTCTCAATGGCATTAAGGCGTTTGTCAAAACGTACCTCGAACTCGAAGGCATTCAACGCGGTCTCGACAGAGTCCTGTATCAGTCCGGCTATGTGTTGATTGTCTATTCATGGGTTTCAGTCACGTGACTTTTTTGTTGTGGCCGCCATCTTTAGGACCTTTGCGTTAAATCGCATAATCTCTCCCTGTTGATCGGAAATATGTTGCACACTTAAATAGCACAGATGAAAAGCAACGGTATTTAAATAAAATAGATACTTTAGGTATATATCCGTATTTACTGTTAAACGAACTGCTGACTCCACTAAAGTCTAGTAAAAACTTGCCAAATTTTACGTTTGCTGACATTTACATTTACATCTACACTATACCTCTCCCTGTCCCCACCACTTTTGAAACATCTCGCGGCACGGATGTACCAATACAAATAAATAAAGGTAAAATAAGAGGTGATCTAGCACGCTGAAATGTGTTGTTTTTGAAATCAAGTGATGAAAGTGCTTGTTGACTCTGGATCAGTGGTGCAGAAACAGTGTTCTCTCGAGACTCGCGCACACCGCACAGTCTTGTGGCTGTGGCTGATGTTGCCAGATTGGGTGTTTTTTTAGCTACATATTAAATGGTACCTATTATGGCATTTAAAATGTTCCTAATATTGTTCTGGGAGTCCCCAACAACAGTTTTACAAGCATGCAATGACAAAAAACACTTTTGTTGTCTTATAATATGCATTTATTTTTACCTGATTTGCTCACCGACTCCCATATGAATCGTTTAGCGAGTCATTTTTCCAAACCCCGCCTTTGCGTGACGCTAATCTGTGGTGATATGTTAGACACCCAGCCGACGGGGTGTCATTGGTTGTTGCGCTAGATCTTACCCAGATACAACAGTGCTATTTTCTGATTGGCTAACAACACCAGACGAACAACACCAGAGGAGACCAGGGTTGCCAGGTCTGCACAACAAAACCAGCCCAATTGCTCATCAAACTAACCCAATCACGGCCAAAAATATTCAAATAGCGTTCCCGGGTGTTTCCTCAATAACAATCATGTTCCAGTGGATAAAACAATCGCGTCAACCAGCGTGCACTACACAAACAACCCGCGGAAACAGTGCAGGCATACGGACCTGGCAACAAGTCAAGTCAAGTCAAGTCAAATATATTTATATAGCGCTTTTCACAATACAGATTGTATCAAAGCTGCTTTACAGTATCAATCAAAACAACTCAACAATGTTTGTTTATTACTGGACATCCAAAAAGGACATCCAAGTTTGGTAGAGCTGATCAATGGTATGATTGTTTAATTAATTTGAATATCCCCAACTGAGCAAGCCAAAGGCAACAGTGGCAAGGAACCGAAAAACTCCATCAAGTGACCCAATGGTGTCCTAAAACTCCATCAGATCACCCAATGGAGAAAAAAAAACCTTGGGAGAACCCAGGCTCAGTCGGGGCCAGTTCTCCTCTGGCGTTTATGAACTAGAGGCCAACACTGGAGGAGACGCGCTTGCATCCTGCCGGTTCCACAGTGAGTGAGTTTTGGGCATTGCGGCATATTAAATATATTACAAATAGTTTTTCAGCGTGAGAAATACAATGTGTGGCCGGAGAGCGTGACAAAAGACCGAAATGAGTGACTGTCACGCTCAATGCGTGATGCGTGATGCGTGACACTCGAGAGCCTTGTGACAACTCCATTAACAACGACAAACACTTCACATATTTCAATACAATTGACATTGAAGACCTAAGTTAGCTGCTAGAAGCTGCGCTGTGCCTGTGCGTACACAACACACAAAATAATTATAAAACATGATACAAACATAAAAGCAACAGCCTACTTACAGATTGTGATTCGGAGAAGGAAGCTGATCCAAATAAACTCGGTACTGAACCTCCCTCCATCAGTATCAGCCGGCTCGCAAATTCATACTTTATAGCATTTAGGTTTGTGAAGCAATCATCTTCAAAATGACGCGAACACAGAACAAGTTCGGGCTACAATACTTCTGTGGTATAGTTATGAACTGTAGCCACTGTCTTCAAATGCTCCTCACTGGGCAGATGAAAAAAGTTTGCTTTTGCGTCGCACTTCAAAACACAGCAGCGTCTCGTCGACATGATGTTTTCCCTGGTGTCTCCTAATGCAATGAGTGGGCGTATCTTATTCAAATAACTTGAACAAGTGACGTACGAAAGTGCATCGTTCGTCTATCGATTCATATCAACGACTCAGAGTCGACTCTTACTTTTGAGAGACAATAACTTTGTATACGGTGAACTTTCATATTTAAAACTTTGCAGGATGTTTTCGTTCACTTAGATCTATGTTACACACTACATGAAAGGTAATTTTCAAAATTCCATGATAGGTACCCTTTAAGGCCTGTTTACGGTCTGTTTTAGCCGGGTTTTCGCCTGGAAGGCTATATAGAAATCTGGCACCCTAACGAAGTTAAACTGAGCGAGCGTGCGTTCACAGTAACGTTCATCAGGCAGTAATTCAGTACGTTCAGTTCACGTTCGCCCAAAATATGAACGAGTTCATGAACTATCGTTAATTGAACACGTTCAGGCACAACACTGTTGTATAGGTATATCTGATTTATGATTTAGTGTTGTATTAAATGCCCCAGTTATGCCCTATTATCACAGTTTACAGCACAGCAGATAGACGGCATGTTGCAATTCGGTCCTACAAATGGCGGCCGCTCCACTGTGTGACGTCACATGAAATCTATGAATATTGGGTTGTGATTCCCGTTTGTAAGCCTCCTGATTTGAAGTCAGATGTTCTGGGTCGGATTCTTCCACGGCCACCACACGTTCGCTGGATGGGACAGACTGGGGTGTTTCTTTAGGGACGTTTGTAAATACACAGTCGTCCCACGATTGTATCAGACCATCACTCCAGCTCTGAACATCATTTATATCGGGAACTACGACCACATCTGTTAAGAAGTAGAAAAGGGTGCAGAACAAAAAAGTTAGTACAAACGTGTGTTAATATTATAATAATTATAGGCTTGCTACGGTAGTCGGTGACGTGTTACCGGTGTTCAGGTGCAACACCGGTTTCGTCACTTGTCCAACGCGACACCGCAAAAAAAAAGGCATATATTTATATATTTAACGCAATTAGGCCTACGCAGTATCCGTTTTCCTGTCACCCGTTGACTACCGTTGTATGATCACGCTCTTATTAATGTGAATGATATTAAGCGCGACAAGACTAAAGAGACCGCGCTGTCCTGCCTACACACACAAAGGCGCGCGCGCGACCCACAGAAAAGACGCGCGTGCAGTATCGAGTTCTCTTTCGGGCTTGAACCATAACACCCATAACACACAAATTATGCCAAAATGTCAGTTTTGTCGAGTGTCCTCATAAAAGCAGTCTTAAATGATTTAAATAAAATCTTAAATTAGAGATTTGTGAGAAAATGGGACGCGTGTCGATCGCGTCTCGTTAGCAGCTAGTCTTAAAGTGTCATTAAAGTTAATCAAAGAACAAAGGTAAGAGAATGATTCACTCAGACCCGGAGCCAGGAGGATTATTATACCGGTAGCCTAATAATCATGAATGCACTCCGCTATCTTTAACACATCTCCGGCGAACGGCTTCTTCACGCAACAGAAAAACTCTTCATGAAGTGCAGTGAAATTCAGCGACCTATATGGCGTTTCTTGATGGATCGAGGTTGTTCATTAACTTCTTTTTTTACGTGCAACTCACGTAGCCTATAAGGACACTGACAACGTGCTGACAGACAGGACCGAGCAGGTAATATTTAATACGAAACAAAGTCTCAACTTTCAAATTTGGTCAGTCAAAGAAAACAATAAATAGGCCTACCGTTTTGCGGCTCTAATGTGTCGTGAGAGATTGCCTCAGTTAAAGTTCAAATCCACCGATGTTAATCTCCGACTTACCAGAATGTGATGAGACACCTGTACCTGAAAAGAAAGGAGAAGAGATGATTAAGGAGCTAGAGGAACAAGCAAATACTGATGACCTGTTAAGGAGATCTGAGAGGAATCATCAGCCACCTAGGCGGCTGGACTACACTGAATTGGGAACTCCCTTAGTTACAGTGGTGACGCGGCTCGCAAATTCATACTTTATAGCATTTAGGTTTGTGAAGCAATCATCTTCAAAATGACGCGAACACAGAACAAGTTCGGGCTACAATACTTCTGTGGTATAGTTATAAAACTGTAGCCACTGTCTTCAAATGCTCCTCACTGGGCAGATGAAAAAAGTTTGCTTTTGCGTCGCACTTCAAAACACAGCAGCGTCTCGTCGACATGATGTTTTCCCTGGTGTCTCCTAATGCAATGAGTGGGCGTATCTTATTCAAATAACTTGGACAAGTGACGTACGAAAGTGCATCGTTCGTCTATCGATTCATATCAACGACTCAGAGTCGACTCTTACTTTTACCGAGCAGGTAATATTTAATACGAAACAAAGTCTCAACTTTCAAATTTGGTCAGTCAAAGAAAACAATAAATAGGCCTACCGTTTTGCGGCTCTAATGTGTTGTGAGAGATTGCCTCAGTTAAAGTTCAAATCCACCGATGTTAATCTCCGACTTACCAGAATGTGATGAGACACCTGTACCTGAAAAGAAAGGAGAAGAGATGATTAAGGAGCTAGAGGAACAAGCAAATACTGATGACCTGTTAAGGAGATCTGAGAGGAATCATCAGCCACCTAGGCGGCTGGACTACACTGAATTGGGAACTCCCTTAGTTACAGTGGTGAAGCGGCTCGCAAATTCATACTTTATAGCATTTAGGTTTGTGAAGCAATCATCTTCAAAATGACGCGAACACAGAACAAGTTCGGGCTACAATACTTCTGTGGTATAGTTATGAACTGTAGCCACTGTCTTCAAATGCTCCTCACTGGGCAGATGAAAAAAGTTTGCTTTTGCGTCGCACTTCAAAACACAGCAGCGTCTCGTCGACATGATGTTTTCCCTGGTGTCTCCTAATGCAATGAGTGGGCGTATCTTATTCAAATAACTTGAACAAGTGACGTACGAAAGTGCATCGTTCGTCTATCGATTCATATCAACGACTCAGAGTCGACTCTTACTTTTGAGAGACAATAACTTTGTATACGGTGAACTTTCATATTTAAAACTTTGCAGGATGTTTTCGTTCACTTAGATCTATGTTACACACTACATGAAAGGTAATTTTCAAAATTCCATGATAGGTACCCTTTAAGGCCTGTTTACGGTCTGTTTTAGCCGGGTTTTCGCCTGGAAGGCTATATAGAAATCTGGCACCCTAACGAAGTTAAACTGAGCGAGCGTGCGTTCACAGTAACGTTCATCAGGCAGTAATTCAGTACGTTCAGTTCACGTTCGCCCAAAATATGAACGAGTTCATGAACTATCGTTAATTGAACACGTTCAGGCACAACACTGTTGTATAGGTATATCTGATTTATGATTTAGTGTTGTATTAAATGCCCCAGTTATGCCCTATTATCACAGTTTACAGCACAGCAGATAGACGGCATGTTGCAATTCGGTCCTACAAATGGCGGCCGCTCCACTGTGTGACGTCACATGAAATCTATGAATATTGGGTTGTGATTCCCGTTTGTAAGCCTCCTGATTTGAAGTCAGATGTTCTGGGTCGGGATGTTCTGGGTCGGATTCTTCCACGGCCACCACACGTTCGCTGGATGGGACAGACTGGGGTGTTTCTTTAGGGACGTTTGTAAATACACAGTCGTCCCACGATTGTATCAGACCATCACTCCAGCTCTGAACATCATTTATATCGGGAACTACGACCCCATCTGTTAAGAAGTAGAAAAGGGTGCAAAACAAAAAAGTTAGTACAAACGTGTGTTAATATTATAATAATAATAGGCTTGCTACGGTAGTCGGTGACGTGTTACCGGTGTTCAGGTGCAACACCGGTTTCATCACTTGTCCACCGCGACACCGCAAAAAAAAAGGCATATATTTATATATTTAACGCAATTAGGCCTACGCAGTATCTGTTTTTCCTGTCACCCGTTGACTACCGTTGTATGATCACGCTCTTATTAATGTGAATGATATTAAGCGCGACAAGACTAAAGAGACCGCGCTGTCCTGCCTACACACACAAAGGCGCGCGCGCGACCCACAGAAAAGACGCGCGTGCAGTATCGAGTTCTCTTTCGGGCTTGAACCATAACACCCATAACACACACAAATTATGCCAAAATGTCAGTTTTGTCGAGTGTCCTCATAAAAGCAGTCTTAAATGATTTAAATAAAATCTTAAATTAGAGATTTGTGAGAAAATGGGACGCGTGTCGATCGCGTCTCGTTAGCAGCTAGTCTTAAAGTGTCATTAAAGTTAATCAAAGAACAAAGGTAAGAGAATGATTCACTCAGACCCGGAGCCAGGAGGATTATTATACCGGTAGCCTAATAATCATGAATGCACTCCGCTATCTTTAACACATCTCCGGCGAACGGCTTCTTCACGCAACAGAAAAACTCTTCATGAAGTGCAGTGAAATTCAGCGACCTATATGGCGTTTCTTGGTGGATCGAGGTTGTTCATTAACTTCTTTTTTTACGTGCAACTCACGTAGCCTATAAGGACACTGACAACGTGCTGACAGACAGGACCGAGCAGGTAATATTTAATACGAAACAAAGTCTCAACTTTCAAATTTGGTCAGTCAAAGAAAACAATAAATAGGCCTACCGTTTTGCGGCTCTAATGTGTCGTGAGAGATTGCCTCAGTTAAAGTTCAAATCCACCGATGTTAATCTCCGACTTACCAGAATGTGATGAGACACCTGTACCTGAAAAGAAAGGAGAAGAGATGATTAAGGAGCTAGAGGAACAAGCAAATACTGATGACCTGTTAAGGAGATCTGAGAGGAATCATCAGCCACCTAGGCGGCTGGACTACACTGAATTGGGAACTCCCTTAGTTACAGTGGTGAAGTCACTCTTTCAAGGGCTGACTACTGTGTGGAATGACATCATAAGTGATAGTGATACGTCAAAGCATTCCCCTGTTTTGTCCCCAACGGTGATAACCGTCTGAACATTGTAATGCACAGGACGTGCATAAGTTTGGAGGGGAGAGTGTAACCCACACACGGTTACTGAAGTGCAAACCCTCTAATCCACCAGGGGTGGGGCGTACACTCCAGGGAGTTTTGAAAAAAAAAAAAAAACGCGGCTTTCTTCCTTTGAAGACATTGTCCGAACGCATCGACTGGTTGAAAGCTGTGAGAGAGAAAGAGAAATCGCACAACTTTGCGAGCTCCTAAAGTCAAGATATCTCCGATTGGTTTTTTAGAGAGGAATGAGTCATCCGAATCTGACCTACGGTCAGTGGCGAGCCAACCAAAGAAACCATTGAGCGGACCGAGAGCCTGGCGTGGCCAGCCGTGGCATCTGTGGAACCATCTTCATCCTGTGCCTTCTTTACATACAGATAAGAACATATAAACCTACCCGGGTAGTGAAAACGACCATACATACGTTGAGGAACACACACAAACACCAAACACTTTCACGGACTCTTTCTTTTGTTTGAAATTGTTTATTTTGGGGTTCAGTGTGCGAATGTGAATGTGCACTCAGGGAGCCGGCTTTTTATACACGCTGCATTGGCGAAGTGTGAACACGGGTCTCCCCAGCAGACAGAATACACACGGACATAACACCTATCGCCCAGGTAGACGGCCAATAAACCCGGAAGGCCATGGGCCAGACACCTTTCTTTTACACCTCCGACCAGGATGTCACCGCAGGAGGATGTCACATGGCGTCACGCAGCCTAGACATACCGGAGCCTGTCAGCTACCCATCATAAATCAGAAGCGCAGCACAACTTAGAACCATAAATCAATAAAAAAGTGACACATGGTATATGTTAATACTACTAATGCTTAAAAATCCTTTAAACGTTTAACATGATCACTCTGCCACCACCGCTAGTCAGCAAGTAGCCTACACTCGCAAACTTATCTCAAACAATATATGTATTTGACTGTTCTTGCCTCTGTAAACATAAAGTGTGCACGTACGAGCGAGTGCGCGCTGCGAGAGCGAGCAGAAAGGAAGAATCATTAGAATTAGAATTCATTAAAATATAAGGGATAAAAAAAATCATATTTAGTTGTGCTCTTCGGACATAGAAACATTACTTTCATTGATCAGGAAGGAAACAACATAACCAACCTTTGGAATAATATGTAAATATATGAAATTGCTTAATCAGAATATGTTCTAAATATATATATATATATATACACACTCACCTAAAGCAGAGGTCTTCACTCCTGCTCCTGGAGAGCCACTGTCCTGCAAAGTTTAGTTCCAACCCTAATCAAACACACCTGAATCAGCTCATCAAGCACTTCAGAATCGCTTGAGTATTCAAAGGCAGGTGTGGTGAAGCAGGTTGGAACTAAACTCTGCAGGACAGTGGCTCTCCAGGAGCAGGAGTGAAGACCTCTGACCTAAAGGATTATTAGGAACACCTGTTCAATTTCTCATTAATGCAACTATCTAATCAACCAATCACATGGCAGTTGCTTCAATGCATTTAGGGTGTGGTCCTGGTCAAGACAATCTCCTGAACTCCAAATTGAATGTCAGAATGGGAAAGAAAGGTGATTTAAGCAATTATGAACGTGGCATGGTGGTTGGTGCCAGACGGGCCAGTCTGAGTATTTCACAATCTGCTCAGTTACTGGGATTTTCACGCACAACCATTTCTAGGGTTTACAAAGAATGGTGTGAAAAGGGAAAAACATCTAGTATGCGGCAGTCCTGTTGGCGAAAATGCCCTGTTGATGCTAGAGGTCAGAGGAGAATGTGCCGACTGATTCAAGCTGACAGAAGTGCAACTTTGACTGAAATAACCACTTGTTACAACCGAGGTATGCAGCAAAGCATTTGTGAAGCCACAACATGCACAACCTTGAGGCGGATGGGCTACAACAGCAGAAGACCCCACCGGGTACCACTCATCTCCACTACAAATAAGAAAAAGAGGCTACAATTTGCAATAGCTCACCAAAATTGGACAGTTGAAGACTGGAAAAATGTTGCCTGGTCTGATGAGTCTCGATTTCTGTTGAGACATTGAGATGGTAGAGTCAGAATTTGGTGTAAACAGAATGAGAACATGGATCCATCATGCCTTTTTACCACTGTGCAGGTTGGTGGTTGTGGTGTAATGGTGTGGGGGATGTTTTCTTGGTACACTTTAGGCCCCTTAGTGCCAATTGGGCATTGTTTAAATGCCACGGCCTACCTGAGCATTGTTTCTGACCATGTCCATCCCTTTATGGCCACCATGTACCGATCCTCTGATGGCTACTTCCAGCAGGATAATGCACCATGTCACAAAGTTCGAATCATTTCAAATTGGTTTCTTGAACATGACATTGAGTTCACTGTACTAAAATGGCCCCCACAGTCACCAGATCTCAACCCAATAGAGCATCTTTGGGATGTGGTGGAACGGGAGCTTCGTGCCCTGGATGTGCATCCCACAAATCACAAATCAACTGCAAGATGCTATCCTATCAATATGGGCCAACATTTCTTAAGAATGCTTTCAGCACCTTGTTGAATCAAAGCCACGTAGAATTAAGGCAGTTCTGAAGGCGAAAGGGGGTCAAACACAGTATTAGTATGGTGTTCCTAATAATCCTTTAGGTGAGTGTATATACACGTTGCAGCAATAACAGTTTCCACTCTTCTGGGACTGCTTTCCACAAGATTTCGAGTGTTTCTGTGGGAATTTTTGCCCTTTCATCCAGTAGAGCATTTGTGAGGTCAGGCACTGATCATGGACGAGAAGCATAGGCGGAGAGTGAACCAACTCTAGGCTAGATGTAGAAAGAGAGGGAAGAGAGCCAAATCAAAAGAGAAAAGGCCAGATGTGATTCCTCCATGAAATTGTTAAGTGTCACCTATCAACAACTATGGCAGCCAGTTCGAATAATAAATAGCCTAACCATTGCCTTACCCTTCCCTAATGCATCAAAACCATAGACTGTAAAAAAAGATGGAGACGCCCCTTCACTCTTTTCCATTGGAGAGAACTGAAGCCGCCAGTGTCCCGATATGGCGCTGACATATTGGAACTTGAGTCTGCGCAGTAGCGTTTTCGGGACCAGTCATGCGCAGTCGTGAGCAGGAAGTAAAGCCGCGAAATCAAGGCCCCACCCTCACGCTCGTTGAATCAATCGCAAGCACACGCCCTGCACTTTTCTTAAGTGACCTTGTCTGCTCCGTTCCTCTCCAATGATGTCTGCTGATTGCAGTATCTCGTTAAAATAATTTAAATACAACTACTAACCACATAGTAAACATTATGAAAAAAAGTCCGTTGGTGCTTCAGTGATTACTTCGCACAGCGAACCTGTCAATCACAGCTGTCAATCCTGATGTCACAGCACCGTTTTTATAGCATCAAATAACTAACTAAAAATTCAATTCAATTCAATTAAAATTTATTTGTATAGCGCTTTTCACAATACACATTGTCTCAAAGCAGCTTTACAGAAAGTGCATTTCAGAAATTTACATAGAAAAATACAGTTAGTTAATCATGTATTAATTTAGGGCATAACATATCGCCGGCGTTGAGTCGTCTCTTCACAGGCGTCGAGTCGTCTCTCCACAGGCGTTTAGTCGTCTCATCACAGGTGTTGGGGCATCTGAAGTCTCCGTGAGAGGCTGGATACAAAAACTAACTTATTTTAAAAACAAACACTTGAAATTACATCAACGTGATAGAAACTACAGTAAATGTAGTTTAATGTAAATGTAGTCTAAAAAGATACGTGAAGTGTAATTTAATTGTTTAGTTGGTCTCACGTCCCATTGAATAACATGGGGAGGCGGGGCTTATGACCTATACTAGGACCGGTCACCGGGGGGCGATCGAGATGTTTTGGCTTCACTTTTGAGGGCTTGTGCGGCACGCTTGATCAAAACATATGTTTCTTCAAATTCTGAATGGATTATATATATCATTTAAGCGTGCATAAAAGCGCTAATCACTAAGATATCACTCCTCTTAACACAAAGATAATAGTTCTGCTAAACGATCAAGCTGACTGTACAATGAATATCTTATTTAGTCTACATAATTTATACAAGTTATACAATAAAACTACAAGTCAAGTCAAGTTCACAATACAGATTGTATCAAAGCTGCTTCACAGTATCAATCAAAACAACTTAACAATGTTTGTTTATTACCGGAAAAAATACATCCAAGTTTGTTAGAGCTGATCAATGGTATTAATGATTGGTTAATTAATTTGAATATCCCAACTGAACAAGCCAAAGGCAACAGTGGCAAGGAACCGAAAACTCCATCAAGTGACCTAATGGTGTCCTAAAACTCCATCAGATGACCCAATGGAGAAAAAAAAACCTTGGGAGAACCCAGGCTCAGTCGGGGGCCAGTTCTCCTCTGGCGTTTATGAACTAGAGGCCGAATTTACAGTAACTGTAAGATAAAAAATTTATATGAATGCCTGGCTAAATAGATGCGTCTTTAGTTTAGTTTTAAACTGGGAGAGCGAGTCTGAGCAACGAACAATATCAGGAAGGCTATTCCAGAGCTTCGGAACTAAATGTGAAAATGCTCTGCCTCCTTTGGTGGATCTGGATATCCTAGGAATGACCAGAAGCCTCGAATTTAGTGATCTTAAAGAGCGTGATGGATTATAGAGCAATAGAAGATCCGTTAAATAGACTGGAGCTAAACCATTTAGAGCTATTTAGAGCCATTTTAAATTTACAAGTTAAATTATAACGAGGGAATTTTAGTGTGCAGATCTCAGCACTGGACAAAAACGCCGGCGTTTTAAGTGTTGAGGGGATTCTAACTTAAACGCGTCTGATTGTTCAAGAGATCATCAGATATGTTTGTGATTGGCTACATTGGTCAATGCTGCAAAAATACATTGTAAATAAAAAAAAACATATTTATATTAGTTTCAGCGCAATAGCAATATCACCAAATCTGTTTATCGGGTTATGATGAAAGTATACATAGTCATAATTCAGAGCTAGCTCGTGCACTGAACAAAACTCCAGTGTTTCAGCAATTATCTAGCCTCTGATTGGCCATTGCATCTCAACATAGTTTATGATTGGTTATAGTGTGCAATGCTATAAAACGCATAAAAAGGATGATGCAACATAAGCAGATCTAAATGTAATGCTGCAAGCTCGCAAATTTGGCACTTTTATTTAATTTTCATTTTCACTTTATTACTAGATTTAGTTTTTTTTGGCTAAGCCTTCCCCAGCCTTACACACGCTCCGCCTATAAAGAGAAGGCCTGGCTTACAATCTCTGTTCCAGTTCATCCGGTTCATCAGGGGTTCTGTGTGGGCCAATCAGGTTCTTCCACACCAAACACATCCAACCATGTCTTCATTCACCTTGCTTTGTGTACTGGAATAGAAAAGGACCTTCCCCTAACTGTCCCACAAAGTTGGAAGCATAGCATTGTCCAAAATGTCTTGGCATGCTGAAACATTAAGATTCCCTTCTCTGAAAGTAAGTGTCCTAAGCAAACCTATCCCCTGAATAACAGCCCCACACCATCATCCCTCCTCCGCTAAACTCTACAGTTGGCACAATGCAGTCAGGCAGGAAACGTTTTCCTGGCATATGCCAAACCCAGACCTTTCAGAATGCCAAACAGAGGAGTGTGATTCATCCCTCCACAGAACAACTTGCGCCAGAGTCTAGTGGTGATGTGCTTTACACACTCCATCCGACACTTGGCATTGAACTTGTTGATGTGAAGCTTTCATGCAGCTGCTCGACCATGGAAACCCATTCCACGAAGATCCCGCCTCACAGTTTTTAGTGCTGATATTAATGCCAATAAAAGTTTGGACTCTACAGCAGTGGAATCAGCAGAAGGTTGGTGGCTTTAACGCACCATGCGCCTCAGCACTCGATGACCAGTTCGTTCTGTGACTTTACGTGGTCTTCTGCTTCTCATGGCTGAGTTGTTGCTGTTTATAAATGTTTAATAAAATCACTTACAGTTGACCGTGGAATATCTAGCAGGGATGAAATTTCACAAACTGACTTATTGCCAAGGTGGCATCCTAGCACAGCACCATTCTTAAATTAACTGAGCTCTTTTGGACAACCCATTTTTTCACAAATGTTTGTAAATGCAGACTGCATGGCTAGGTTTTTTTCTTTTCTTTTTTACACCTGTGGCAGTGGGTTTGATTGTAACTGAATACGTCAGTATGTGTTTTCTTTCTTATGTTTCTTATGTGTTATATTGTTTTATATATATATATATATATATATATATATATATATATATATATATATATATATATATATATATATATACACACACACACACACACACACACACACACACACACACACACACACACACACACACACACACACACACACACCTACCTAAAGGATTATTAGAAACACCTGTTCAATTTCTCATTAATGCAATTATCTAATCAACCAATCACATGGCAGTTGCTTCAATGCATTTAGGTGTGTGGTCCTGGTCAAGACAATCTCCTGAACTCCAAACTAAATGTCAGAATGGGAAAGAAAGGTGATTTAAGCGTGGGAGTTTTTGAGCGTGGCATGGTTGTTGATACTAGACGGGCCGGTCTGAGTATTTCACAATCTGCTCAGTTACTGGGATTTTCACGCACAACTATTTCTAGGGTTTACAAAGAATGGTGTGAAAAGGGAAAAACATCCAGTATGCGGCAGTCCTGTGGGCGAAAATGCCTTGTTGATGCTAGAGGTCAGAGGAGAATGGGCAGACTGATTCAAGCTGATTGAAGAGCAACTTTGACTGAAATAACCACGTGTTACACGTGGTAAAAGAGGCTACAATTTGCAAGAGCTCACCAAAATTGGACAGACTGGAAAAATGTTGCCTGGTCTGATGAGTCTCGATTTCTGTTGAGACATTCAGATGGCGGAGTCAGAATTTAGTGTAAACAGAATGAGAACATGGATCCATCATGCCTTGTTACCACTGTGCAGGCTGCTGGTAGTGCTGTAATGGTGTGGGGGATGTTTTCTTGGCACACTTTAGGCCCCTTAGTGCCAATTGGGCATCGTTTAAATGCCACAGCCTACCTGAGTATTGTTTCTGACCATGTCCATCCCTTTGGCAACCATGTACAAGTGTTGTTTTTGGCAGTCCTTTTAGTTTTAGTCTTAGTCTTTTGGACGAAAATGCTTTTTAGTTTTAGTCACATTTTAGTCACTTATAAACTTAATAGTTTTAGTCGACGAAAACAAAAAAAGATTTCAGTCAAGGTTTAGTCGACGAAAACGCAAGAAGGTTTTAGTCAAGTTTTAGTCAATTTTAGTAAAAAAAAAAAGTAGTCTTTAAAAAATAGAGAAAATAAAAGTGCAGCTGTGTCAAAAATTTTATCGTTCAAAAATAGAAAAGAAATAAAATGGGATGGGATGACGCTAAGATGGCGCCAGCATGTTGCACGGCAAGCCGTCGCGTTCACCGCATTTTCGCAATTATTTGTGCTGTTATGGTAATAATGTCCATGCTCTCATGCATAACCTCAGCTGTGCTGATGTATGATCGCTCTGCACTCTTGGACATTCAACCCTCAATCAACTATATGGATAAGTACTATATCGACAGTGGACATGATTCCTATTTTTTCAAATATCCGATGTCCATACCAATGGAGATATCTCGCTTGCACTGCGGATCGCACTCTAGAAAGAAGCGCCACAAAAGGCGAGGAAAGCGCAGTGGACGCTTAGCAAAGAACGCAAGAGACGCTCAGACGACACATAGAAACTACACGCTTATACGGACCTGGATCGTGCCGCTGCATCCGGAACAGCCTGCGCCAGGATTTCGGCCGTTGTTGTTGTTGAAAACGCTTAAACGGAGTCGACGAACGGACTATCGTCATCTGAAGGAACTAAAATACTCACCACTAACACAAGGACAACCTCTGGATCATGTCACGGTCAAAGCTGCACTGCTGAACGTGAGGTCAGTGGGGAATAAAACATATATACTTCAAGATTTTACCACATCACAAAATTTGGACTTCGTGTTTTTAACTGAGACTTGGCTCGACCCGGGGGATACTTATTCTCCGTCCGAGCTGCTGCCTCCGAAGTACAATATCTTAAATACGCCAAGATCCACCGGTCGAGGAGGGGGTGTGGCCACACTCTTCAAAGACCGTTTTAAATGCACCTTACTACAAGGAGAGAAATATCCAAGCTTTGAACTGCAAACAGTTAAGCTGGAACTGACTTGTTCCATCTACTGTGTTCTTATTTACCGTCCTCCAAAATATAATAAGGATTTCATTGCAGACTTCTCAGACTTTCTTTCTCTTATTGTTCCAACCACTGACAATCTTCTAATTATTGGGGATTTTAATATCCATGTATGTTGCCCGTCTAATTCACTTGCAAAGCAGTTCTCTGAACTTGTTGATTCTTTTAACCTAAAACAGTCTGTTTGTGATGCCACACACAGGCATGGCCACACTCTTGATTTAATTTTATCTCTGGGTGTGTCTGTTAGTGATGTGACTATAGAAGACAATTGTATATCTGACCATAGATCTGTATTTTTTAGTTTTGACCTGCCTGTTACCACATCAAAAGACCAATCTTCGGGCTATTATTTTAGACCTGTAAATGAGCTGACATCAAATCTTTTTGCTGAAGCATATGCGTCTAGCCCTATCTCGTCTATCATTGAGGCTTCAGATCCCTGTTTAGATATGGAAGAATTAACTGATGTGTTTAACTCTCTATGCTCAAATATCATAAATGAAGTTGCTCCGCTCAGGCTTAAAAGGCCAAAAATCAGATCTCAGCCTTGGCTTAATAATGAAACGCGTGCACTTAGAAAGGCTTGCAGGAAAGCTGAACGTAGGTGGAAGCGAGAAAAACTGCAGGTTTACTATGAAATGCTAAAAGACACGCTCAGCAGTTACCAGCACGCAGCTAAAGCAGCTAGAACTAAATATTTTTCTGACCTAATAAGTAGAACAGCGCACTGCCCAAGAGTTCTGTTTGGCACAATAAACACTGTGCTAAACCCGACCACTCCGTTTTCAACTGAATCTACACTTTATACCTGCGAGGATTTCCTGAACTTTTTTGTTAGAAAGATTGAACTAATAAGAGAAAAAATTGTACCCTCTAACACTGTTCTAGAAACCCCCATGCTATGTTCTTCTTTACTGGATCACTTTGACGCTGTCTCTCTCCCAGCACTAGCAGATATAGTTAAACATTTGAAACTGTCATCTACTCCTCTGGATCCTATTCCATCCCGGCTCTTTAAAGATGTGTTTGCAACCATAGGCCCTGGTATACTATCTATTGTGAATAGCTCATTATCAAATGGTGTTGTTCCACTCTGCCTCAAACAAGCAGTGGTTGCTCCCCAAATCAAAAAGCCTGGCCTTGACTACACTGATCTGAATAACTTTCGCCCAATTTCTAAACTACCATTTTTATCTAAAATATTAGAGAAGGTCGTTTTACTTCAAATTACGTCAGTTTTAAGTGAGAATGATATTTTGGATAACTTCCAATCAGGATTTAGAGCTAGGCACAGTACAGAGACTGCTCTGGTAAAAGTGCTCAATGACCTCCTAATAGCAACTGACTCTGGGATGGCAGCTGTTTTAATTACATTGGATCTCAGTGCCGCATTTGACACTGTTGACCATTCGATTCTTTTAGACAGGTTGGAGTGTGAGGTTGGCATTCGTGGAAGAGCGCTAAGATGGTTCCATTCATATTTACAGGACAGAACATTCTCTGTTAATTTTGCAAATGTTTCATCCTCTGCAGTAACCTTAAAATATGGCCTCCCTCAAGGCTCTATTTTGAGTCCTACATTGTTTGCTCTGTATATGTGTCCTCTGGGATCTATTTGTCGCCGTTTTGACATCTCTTATCATATGTATGCTGATGACACACAGATCTATCTACCCCTCAAAGTCGGGAACGAACAGTCCCTCAAGCTTTTGTTGGACTGTCTGAATGAGCTTAAAATTTGGCTGTCTAAAAACTTTCTCCAGCTTAATGAAAAAAAATCGGAAATTACAATATTTGGCCCACAAAATTGCAAAGAGAAGATAGCCAACATCCTTGCTCCGCTAGAAATGACGGTAAAAGATAGTGTGAGAAATCTTGGTGTAATAGTGGACTCATCGCTTAGCTTCGACAAACAGATAAACTCTGTTGTAAAGAGCAGCTTTTATCAGCTTAGAGTGATTTCTAAGATAAAACCCCTTCTCACTTTTAAAGATCTGGAAGTCGTTGTCCACGCTTTCATCACATCAAGACTAGACTATTGTAACTCTCTCTATGTAGGGATCTGCAAACGTCAACTGTGCCGTCTACAGCTGGTGCAGAACGCCGCAGCCAGGCTTCTAACTGGCACTAAAAAAAGGGACCACATTACTCCAGTACTTCGTTCTCTTCATTGGCTACCGGTTCACTACAGAATTGAGTACAAGATTTTATTAATGGTTTTTAAAACTATGCATAACATGTCCCCAAACTACATTGTTGACCTTCTAGGAGTGTACAAATCAGGCAGGACATTAAGATCAACAAATCAACTTTTGCTGACAGTCCCTTACTCTAAAAAGAAGACAAAGGGTGACCGAGCCTTCTCGGTTGCGGCTCCCAAGCTGTGGAACAGTCTTCCCACTCATATCCGGCTAGCTCACACAATAGAAAGTTTTAAGTCCAAATTAAAAACGTATCTTTTTACCTTAGCTTTTAGTTAAGTGCATTGTACAGTGTAGATATAATTTAGTCACTTTTATTTTTTATTATTTTAAATTCTTTCTACACTGTCCTCATTATCTTGTTATATGAGGGAGTATGCCTAAGAGTGTATGGAAAAAAGGGACCACATTCCCCAGTACTTCGTTTTTCATTGGCTCCCGGTTACTAAGAATTGAGACAAGATTTTATTAATGGTTTTTAAAAATTGCATCATGTCCCAAACTACTTGTTGAACCCTTTTGGAGTGTCAAATCAGGCAGGACTTAAGATCAACAAATCAATTTTGCTGACAGTCCTTACTTAAAAAAAAAGCAAAGGGGGACCCGGCCCTTTTGGTTTCGGCTCCCAAAC